>CM033394.1:4121323-4375149 GCA_019426215.1 Buddleja alternifolia
GAATATTGGTTTGAGAATTATTTTTGCTAAGAGCAATATTTGGAAAAAAACACTCGGAGTTTGAATGTATAATTTTTAACTTATTATTGCCTTTTTTTTTCGTCATCATTTTTTATCATAATGGTAGAGGGAATATGATACGATAATTATTGGTTTGCACCTAGAAAGGTGATTAATTATAAAGGAATCCAAGTGCAGAATTTAAACTCATCAATTAATTAAATCTCCAATATGTTTTTCATATATTCACTTATTTACGGTAGTTCAAACTTCAATCGTCTTCGAACGCAATATTTCAGTGACGTTTTGTAATTAATTAAATTTGATTCCTGAAAAGGGGTCAAACAACAAAACAAACCAATGGGTTTGCAAATCTTTTAGACCTTTTGTTTCTTTTCATGTTCCAGTTCAGATTTCATTTTGTGTATGCAAGACAAACTGTGAATAACATAAAAGTCTACATTAAGGAACATAAATTGAACAAAATCTAGAATTAAGGATCTAAATTGATGCAAAACTGATTAGTTAGACCACCACAAAAAGCTAACTGGACTTGTGTGGTTTGTTCAAAATAATATCATCCACGTATATTAAACAGGGAAAAATGACGGAAAATGTATTGTCTTTTTGTTTAATCTTTCACAATCATATCTTTGACCTTCTAATCTCCCAAGTATGTGCATGCGGTAGGATTTCTTAAAAGAGTATCCTTAAGGTCAACACGGTTTTGGAGCCAATTTTAAGGTGGAAGAAAAGTCGGCTAGATATCCATTTTTATGGTCTTTCTCCGCAGAACGTGAAGTTGATAGATATAAGGTACCTTATGACCAAAATGCAGAATCTGTGTCTTCCATTCATTATCAATCATCTGTTCAAAAACAAGAAAAAAAAAAAACAATTTTAAGGGCAAAGGTCAAGACAACTGATACATGGGAAATTTCCCTTTTTGACTTCCCAAGTCATGCAAAAGTCTCTTTCAGAATAATCATGACAGTGGGCCCAATCTGGTATGCTTGTTTTGGGCATTACATTTATACTACGTAAATACCCTTAAAAACATATACTTCTAGGAATCTGTGTTGTATGTGTCGGGTCATTCGATCCAAAACCAACGACTCATGAACCAGAGCCGTTGGATGTATCCAACTGTCATCATCCAAATGATTCACATGTTTTGAGTTGGGTCCATATATGATATCTCTATAAATACTATCGGGTTTTAATTAAAGGACGGTTACACAATCATTCTACAAATTATTCTTAAATTATTTGAGAACATAACTTATACATATGATCTAGACTTTGAGTAAATTTCCTAAAACAATACGAGGCTTATGTTAATACGACCTAAATAATTGAACTACGTTAAATTTGATTCTCACGACAGCTATGTACCTAACTAGCTTTTGTATTGAGTGCAGTATCTATAATCCTTCTACTCTGAGTCATGCTCGACTCAAGCCTCGACTGAGTTGGTTTGTTACCCTCTTCAAAAATCAATCCAGATCATAATTCTTCCACCTTTTTAAAAGAAAGTCGCAAAAGCACTTCTCTAGGACGATTGTTGGTGCATTAGATTCTCAATTAATCATATCTTCATATATTTCTGTATATTCACTTTATAGTAGTTCAATATTCAATATACCTTGTTTTCGTCTTGAACATCATACAATCCAATAAAGTTTTATTAATCAATTAATTTAATTACTTCGGCGAAGGTACTAAAACACTACAAAACAATGGCTATGCAAATTTATTTGGAACTCCATTTTCTTTATTTCATATTTCATCTTATATTTCATTTATAAATCACGATAAGTATAAATGATTCACATGCAAGTATATAATTAAGGAACATAAGATGAACCACGTAATAGGAATAAAGATCCAACTTATACAAGCCGAATAGTGAACTATCAATAGATCAAAACAACTAACTCGTGGTTCACTCTATTAGTTTAAAATTCGTATTAAACCCGTATAATTTACGTACGCACATATAATTGGAAAAAACTTCTGTTTTCGTATGCATTCTGAACATAATAAATGATAAATGTGCCTAACAAATATTTTTTTTAGTTATGACTTTTCATTTTGGTTTTTTTTTTTGTTTAACAAAAACCGTGACGAACATGGTTTGTTTATTTAATTTTGTAAAGTAAAATCACTTGAAAGACCGCCAAACCGCCCCAAATCGCGTAGTTGGTGTTTGATTTGCAAAACCACAAATTCAAATTCTATTTCACGAAACCGCATTTAGCAATTCGATTTGAAATTAGTAAAAAAATCTTCAAATTGCACCGCGATCATCCCTATTAAAAACTTATGTGCTATAGAGTATAGACGGATTATTTTCATCCAGCTCTCCTGATTTATTGCATTTTGACAAGGACCTCCCTTCATATCTATTAAAATTTGGCATTCACCTCCTTATGTATAAAAAAGGGAAGTTACTAAAAAAACCCTTAAATAAACTTTACATTCAAAAAACCCATGATAATATTTGTCAATCCAAAAAAACCACTCCATCAACTTTCATTCCAAAAACCCAATATTTAGGGCTAAAAAAATATGAATTTAATTACCTTTAGCCTTCTAGATAAAAAATTAATAAATTGTAGTTTTTGCAAAGAAATTTATTTATTTAAAAATTTTATATTGATAACTGATGTTATTATGATTTTAAATATTGGGGTTAGTAATTTTTCCTATAAAAATATATATGTACTGCCATTTTTACCCTTGATTTTATTTTTATATATTTTTATTTTCCTTTCCTTTCTTTTTTTTCTTATTAAATCGATTAAATAATCTATATTAAAGTCATGAAAGCTTCTTATTAGAAATAATTCTAATTAATTTTTTATTTAAAAATAATTATATATAACAGACAAATATTAAACTTATTTTAATAAATATATATATTTTTTTCAATTTGCTTTGTGTGGTGCTCAAACTATATTTTAGATGTTTCAAACAAGTTTTTAATAAATTAATAGGTTTTACTATATGTACAAAAAACAATTTTTTCATCTTCATAGATTTACATTATTACATTTGAATAACAAAAATATAAAAGTAAAAAAATGATTTTTTGAATTTCAAAATCTAATTCTATTTTCTCATCTTTTTCTCTTTTGATTCTTCTTTTTGTTCTATGTAGAGAGCAGATGAATGAAAAATTGAAAAAAGTATATTGTAAATTTAAACATTCACTCTCGAAAACAAAAAATGATTTGAAAATCTACGATGCACGGATATGATACGAGGATACAGGTACGATACGATACGAATAGAAATACGACAAATTTCATAATTATTGGATACAATACGTGGGGATACCACACCACACCCACACAATATATATATAATATAATATTTACAAATAAATTTGAGTCAATATGTTCACTAACATCAGGGTAAATTACCCCTAACCACCCGTGATTGACTTTATTATCACTCACCCCCCCTGTGATAAAAAAATAACTAGAACCTCCTTGTAATTTTTAAAATATGTTTACTGCCCTCCCTCTGGTATTTTTGCTTATGAAATTTTATTAAAAGACTATAATACCTTGTCCTTTTTAGATATTCACACAATATAGTTTTATTTTAGTAATTCAATATTTTAACTTTTTTTTATTTTATTTATTATTTTTCTTTCTTCATCTTCTTCCCCAACACCCAAAACCTAACCCTAATACAATTCCACCATCTTACACCATATCCACCTCCCAACTTCTTGCCTCTCACTGCCACACTCCGCCGCCGCGAGCTCCGCAACCACCACCAGTACACCCAACCTTAACCACCACCACCCACGTGACGCCCCACCAAAACCAACTAACCGCCGCGCCGCCGCAACCACCACCACCACCACCACCCTCATCATCATCATAATATGCCAATTTGAATATATATATATATCTTATATTATTAGATCATCAACCCACCATCAACATCACCATTTCCACCTCATTTTATTTATATAAAATATATATTATTAGTATAATATAATAATATATTATAGATGATGTATATATATATATATATGATCTTCAAATCTGCAATTTTGTTAGATTTGATACTATATATAATATAATAAATAGTATTAGTAAATATAAATATATTGTAATGATGATGATGGTGATATATATATATATTCAAAATTTGTAGATTTGAAGATTCTTCAAGTCTGTAAATTATATATATATATATATATATCACTACAAGAAAACATGGTATCAGAGACGGAAATTCCGTCTCTGATACCCCAAAATCCGTCTCTAATAAGGCGCCTTCTCACTCAGGTCAGTTGCAATTTCTTCATAGCTTAATTTCCTTATGTTCATATTATATATATATGTGTGTGTGTGTGTGTGTGTGTGTGTGTGTGTGCAGATTTGAAGAAAACAACAAATAGGTCCCAAATTCAAATAGAAACAACACCGTTCGGCGGCGGCGGCGGTTCTTCGGCAGTGAAACGATGGTGACGGGGATATATATATTTGTATACATACTTATAATATATATATATATATATATATATTATTAATATATATTTTTTAGATATCTTTTATAATTTTAAAAATATATATTTATTATAAAAATAAGATATTTATTATCAACCGTTGATCTCTATAAAGATCTACGTTGTAATACATTGAATTTAATAAATCTAAAGAAATTATCCTGACCATTGGTATTTAGGAGATCAGATCAAATGGTCAGCAATTCAGGGGCAAAATTATTTGTAACTGATGAAAATCCGATAACCAATCTCATGACACACGAGTGAAGAAGTGCGTAGGGAGTTAAATGGCTTTTAATTTATTCAACGGGGGGTAAGTTGATAATTTTTTTATCACAGGGGGGGGGGGGAGTAATAAGGTCGATCCCAGGGGGGTGGGTGTAATTTACCCCTAACATCAATAAAAGTGCAATACTGACACTAGTTCCTTGTTTATAAGTTCAAAAGTTTTCGAAGGTACCAAAATATTTCATCATTTGCGTTGTATGAACATCATTTCATTGATACCAAAATTTACGTTTTTATCCAAAATCTTTTGGATAAAGTGTGAATGATAGGTTTCATCAGAGTAAGAGAAGAACAAAAAACATATTAAGAAGTGAAATCAAAACGCTTTTTTTTTTCTTTAAATTTTCTTTTTGTTTGTTTAACTTTTTAACGTAGAGTCAGAGTCATTATTATTTTCCTATTTTAACATATAAAGTATTATTTAATATTCAAAAAAATACTATGTCGGTATCCAAAGGCGTGTCAATTTCAAATTTTGTATAGGATACGACATTCGAAGTATCAGATACAGTATCCGGATATTTCTTTTTCATTTAATTTTTGGATACTTCGAAAAGTATCCGATACGTATCCGGGTGGTATCCACAAAAGTATCGTACCGATACGAGTACGATATTGCACGGGTCGTTTTGAGGTATCCGTGCAACCAGTTTGAAATCGTTAATATGATGATAAACTTGAACATGAGATGCTCAATTATCAATAATATATAGAGCCTCTTTTGTTTTTTAATGAAGCCATCTACTCCGAACATCTATGGCTCCATGAGCAAAGTGATTAAAATTAATTTACTTTTTCATTTTCATCTTTTGATTCATTAATAGTCAATACAAATCTTAAAGATAAAAACATTTGTTTTACAAAATAGAATAAACTAAAACTACTAATTTATCAAAAGCTTGCTTCAAATACTAAAAAATATAACTCAAGAACCGCATAAAGGGAATTGAGAAACTAAAACATGTATTATCTTTTATGATTATTTTAGCAAAAAATGATTATTCTTTGAATTATTTTTAATTAAGTAGTTTTATAAGCTTAATTTATATTTCTTCTTCTTTTATTTAATAAGAAAAACAAAATGAAAACTAGAAAATAGGAAAAAAACAAGTGTAATATTGGTAGTACATATATTTTTATATATATAGGGGGAAAATTGCAAAATTAGTCCCGCAACTATAGGGGTGTGGCAAAATTGATCCTGTTTATTCTCAACTGGCAAAGTTGGTCCTTTATCTGTAAAAAAATTTGCGAATTGAGGACAAATTTCGCATAAGATATTCAATTTGGCCACATGACGACTTCAGTTTGGGAATTTTCCAATTTTAAGCCAATTTTACTTATGTGGACTTAAGGTGTTGCTTGCATAGGTTTAAATTGACACCCAGGATGCTATTTGATATTGTTTGGAGGACGATGCCATGATGGATCTTTTTCTAAAATTTCACTAGTTCCTATTTTCTAATAAAATTATGTTTAATTGTTAAAAAAAAAACATGATTTAACATTTACAATTACTTTTACTAAATTTAATTAATCTAAAATTTTCATATTTAAAAATTAGAAAACAGTTAGAAATTAAACCTTAAATATAAAAAAATTTAAATTTTTTTATTTCAACAAAAATAGAAAAAAGAAATGTATTGATCTTCTACCCCCCACCCCTGCTCAGCTATCCAACTGGTGTCGACTCCCTTCCCTATGCCACAACCGCCGCAAACATTTCTGCACCGGAAAACCATATCTACCGTCCCAATCGTGAATGCTTTGCATTGACACTCATCTAAAACCTACATCGCATAGCCAAATCGCCGAATTGCCCCACAACAATGGTGCCTCGGAAGGTACACATCTAGGGTGAGGGCGAGGATGAGATAGTTGTTCTCCGTCGATGGTGAGATGGTGTGTGAGGTTAGGGGGTGTCAGGTTTAAAGAATAAAAGGAGGGGGGGAATAGCAATACAAAACAAAAATAAAGAGAAAGACGTTTTTATAAAGTGTTATAAGCTTGGAGTGAAAACGACACCGTTTCATTAAGTAAAAGAGGGCCCCAGTCAAAGTGACGTCGTTTTAAGAGAAATTAGGGCTGAGGTTAATCAGGGCAAAACAAAAGGGGGCAAATCATATTTATAACTAATTAAATGTGATTTAGGGTTACAATTTTTTTTTTTTTTTTTGGGAAATTCCAGAGTAAATCTTTGTCAGCCACTCAGCAGAGCAAACTTGTCCATACGTAATAGCCCGCAAACCACGTATGGGGGTTAGCTGCCTAGGTTACCCATAGGCTACGGGCTCAATAAGTGCAGGGCCCCCCAGGGGAAGATGTAGGAGAAAAACTCCCCATCCCCTTCTACTGGGTTTCTAACCCAGGTGGGTTCTCATGGTGAAATGCCTTGTCATCCACTGGACCACACCCCTTTGATTTTTTTTAGGGCTACATTTTAGTTAAGTAGGATTAGTTATATGCGGGCGAATGAGCAGAGGACACGTGGCATGGTAGTGAGTGAATTCTGAGCATATATCAGCCGAATCAGTTAGAGGAGAGGAGCATGCTTTTAGTGGTTGCTTGAAGATTCAGTAAGCTTTCCTTCCCCAATTATCTTCTTCATCATCCTTATCATTTCCAAGCTTAAATCCATTAATTCCTCCTTGTTCGTGATTGCAGATTGCTCGCGAATATTGAGCTGGAGTTCGTGTGATAATCTGTTGAGTGAATTTTGATATTTCATTGTGAGTGAGTTGATATTGTCTTTTGTCATTTTCATCAAAATATTACAAAAATTAATTCAGTTCTTAACATTGGCCATCAGAGCACGATTCTTGGGCATACATCCATGACAAGATCCAACACTTCACGTATGGATGAGGTGGAACAAAGAATAAATGAAATCCAGAAATCCATGGAGGAAAAGTTGATGAGGCAGAAGTCTGAGATCCTAATTGAAATGAAGATTCTAATGGATCTACAGATGGAAGCATTTGTGAAGAATATGTACAATTGAAGGGGTAAAAACCCTGCTGGCTCAAGCTCTCCGGTGTTACCACACTCCCCTATAGTACCCATTCATGAGTCAATGAATGGATTTAATCAGTCTAACATGCGTATGAATGAACCCATGAGAAATGGCAACCCTAATACACACTTTACTAAGGAGGTTAAATTAGAATTTCCTAAGTTTGATGGAACTAATCCAAAGAGTTGGGTAAGAAGATGTAGTAAGTATTTCTTGGTTAATCCTTTACCATATTATGAGAAAATTACCCTAGCTGCTGTTAACATGGAAGGAAGGGCTGATAATTAGTACCAGGATTATATAGAGGGTAGAGAGAACATGACCTGGGAGAGGTTTGTGGAGTTGATGATAGATAGATTCACTGAAGCAGGTCAAGAGAGTATTATAGGAGAGTTCAATAAGCTCAGGCAGAGTGGGTCAGTGGTTGTGTGTGTGGAGCAATTTGATGAGCTGAAATCATTCATGGTGACTAGGAACCTCACTGTATTTCATGCATAGCTTCATCAGTGGCTTGAAGGATGAAATTAAAACCGTGGTACAGTTGTTTAACCGTACAACATTAAACTTAGCCACACATTATGCTAAGTTACAGGAAGCATCTCTGGAGGCTGTGTCTAAGGTCCAGAAATCATGGTAGAAGGGGAGCTCCTCAGTCAACTTGAAAAGCAACAATATACACTAATTAATCATCAAACGAAGGGTGCAGAAGGGATGGCTAAGAGGGGAGTTCAAATTAAAAGGTTGAGCTCAAAAGAAATTGATAACAGAAGGAAAAGAGGTATGTGCTTTAACTGTGATGAACCATACCATTTTGGGCATAAATGTAAGAAGTTGTTCACCATAGTAGCTGGGAAAGTAGTTGAAGATAGCAGTGAAGAGGAACTGAGTGAAGAAGAGGACTTATCAATTTTAGTCCATGCATTAGCTGGCAAACAAATTCCAGATACTATTAAACTGATTGGGCATGCAAAAAACGATACTATATCAATCCTAGTGGATACAGGAAGTACTCACAGTTTCCTTGATCCCAATGTGGCTAAGAGGTCTAGAATTGAATTGGAGTGCACCAACCCCTTGTTGGTGATAGTGGCAGATGGTAATAAATTGGAGTGTAACACCAAATGTCCAGAGTTTACATGGAGGATGGGGGAACATGACTTCAAAGCAGATATGAGGATGCTTAGATTGGAGGGTTGTGACATGGTGCTAGGGATGGATATGTTGAAGAAGTTTAGCCTTGTGACTTTTGACTTTGATGGACAACAGGTATGTATGGGGAAGGAGGGAAAAAAGGTATCCTTACAAGGGGTACAAGGTAAAGCCCAGCTTAAAATGATCACCGGAGCAAGGCTTCAGAAGATAATAAACAAGGATGCTTATGACTCCATCTGTCAACTCTTTGTAACCTGTGGTGATGAGTTGCCAGTACAAAGGAGGCTGGAAACAAAAGATGATAAGTTAGATGCATTAATTCTGTCATATGAAAGAGTGTTTGCAGAACCAATTGTCTTACCTCCTAGAAGATAACAAGGCCATTGCATCAAATTGAAAGAAGGTGCTCAACCCATTAAACAACAACCCTACTCTTATACACAAAGAGTGGAAATTGAGAGGATGGTGGAGGAGATGCTAAAACCAGGAATCATCCAGCATAGCCACAGTCCCTTTGCATCACCAGTTCTTTTGGTGAAAAAGAAGGATAACAGTTGGAGGTTTTGTGTGGATTATAGAATGCTGAAGACCATCACAGTTAAGAATGGATTTCCTATACCCTTAATTGATGATTTGCTGGATGAGTTGAAGGGGGCCACTATCTTTTCCAAGATTGATCTGAGGTCGGGGTACCATCAAATTAGGGTCAGAGAGGAGGATATATATAAGACAGCTTTTGTGACAGTGTCTGGGCTCTATGAATTCAAGGTAATGCCATTTGGGCTTACCAATGCCCCAGCTACACTTCCATCATTATTGAACATGATATTCAAGAAATACTTGAGGATTTTTGTGCTGGTCTTTTTTGATGACATACTAATTTATAATTCAGACAAAGACCAACACTTAGAACATTTGCAGTTCATGTTTGAGAAACTAGAATTGAACCAGTTATGTGCTAAGAAATCCAAGTGCTCCTTTGCTTAGTCTCACATTGACTACTTGGGACATGTTATATCAGCTGAGGGAGTAGCTGCTGACAGGGACAAGGTTCAGTGTATGATGGAGTGGCCATCTCCAAGGACAATTAAGGGGTTGATGGGAATTCTGGGGTTAACTGGATATTACAGAAAGTTTGTGAAGGGGTATGGGATTTTGGCTAAACCCCTCACATCTTTACTAAAGAAGGGCCAGTTCAAATGGGATGAAGAAGCAGAAGAGGCTTTTAAAAAACTCAAGAGGGCTATGGCCAGCACTCCAGTTTTATCTCTGCCTGACTACAATAAGGGGTTTGTAGTGGAAACTGATGCATGTTATGGGAGAATGGGGGCTGTGTTGATGCAGGATGGCCATCCCATAGCTTACTTGAGCAAAGCTTTGGGTCCTAGAAGCATGAGATTGTTTATTTATGAAAAAGAATTTGTAGCTATAATCTTGGCAGTAGGAAAATGGAAACATTACTTGATGAATAGAGAGTTTATAACCAGAACAGACCAGCAAAGCTTGAAGTATTTGTTAGAGCAAAGAATCACCACTGCATTTCAACAAAAATACTTAGCCAAACTGATGGGATTTTCTTATAAGATTGAGTACAAGAAGGGTTTGGAGAACAAGGTAGCTGATGCTTTATCTAGGAGGTGAATAGAAGACCACACCACTGAACAACATGTATCTAAGTGTTCAATCATATCTGTAGTCCAACCCATGTGGATTCAGCAGTTAATCTCTTCTTATGAAGGAGACACAGAAGTCAAGAAAGTGATAACAACTTGTATTCTCAGACCATATGATGTCTCCTACTTTTCATTTCAAGGGGGAATTTTGAGATACAAGGAGAAGATTTATGTGGGGAGTAACACTGGTTTGAGGAACCAAATTATTGAATCTGTCCATAGTTTTTCAACAGGAGGGCATTCAGGGGTAAGAGTGATTTTGAAGAGACTGCAGTTGATATTCTATTGGCCAGGAGTTAATAAAGATGTCAAAAGAGCTGTGGAGCAATGTGAAGTGTGTAAGCTTTGTAAGAGTGAACATGTAGCTTATCCAGGACTTCTACACTCTCTACGTGTTCCTGAACGGCCATGGCACCATATCTGCATGGATTTCATTGAACAACTCCCTAATTCTGAAGGAAGGGACACCATATTAGTGGTAGTAGATAGGATGACTAAATACAGTCACTTCTTTCCATTATCCCATCCTCTACCAGCTTCAAAGGTGGCCACTCTGTTTGTGGAAGGAATTTACAAGTTGGATGGTTTACCTGCTACTCTCATTATAGATAGGGATAAAGTATTTGTGAGTCACTTTTGGAGGGAATTGATGAAAATTTTAGGAGGACAACAACCAATGTCCATAGCTTACCATCCACAAAGTGATGGACAGGAAGAGAGGGTTAACCAATGTTTGGAAAGTTATTTGAGGTGTATGTCTAATCAACACCCAAAGAGATGGGTGAAATGGGTGAGTTTTGCTGAGTGGTAGTATAACACTAACTTTCACACAAGCATTAACATGTCTCCTTTTGAAGCCTTGTATGGGTACAAGCCCACTCATTTCAGTTTGTTATCTCAACCTGAATTCAATGTAGCTGGAGTGGAAGAGATGGTAACAAGGAAACAACAGATTCCAAATGCTCTAAAAGGTTATCTGGTGACAGCTCAAAATAGATTGAAGCAACAGGCTGATAAAAACAGAAGTGAGAGACACTTTGAAGTTGGGGAATCAGTGTATTTAAGGTTGTAGCCCTACAGACAGTATACATTAAGGGACAAGAAGCTTTAGAAGTTGAGTGCAAGGTATTGCGGGCCTTTTGAAGTGTTGGAGAAAATAGGTGGAGTAGCTTATAAACTAAAGCTACCAGATACTGCTAAGGTACATCCGGTGTTCCATGTATCATTATTAAAAAAGTCAATCTCTCTAAGTGCAAGGGTAACAACTGAATTTCCTATATTGAATAAAGAGGGGGATACTGTTTTAACTCCCATAAAGATTCTGGGGAGGAGAATGGTAAAGAGAAACAATACGGCAGTGGCTCAAATTCTAATTCCATGGGCCCATCTTCCTCCAGAAGAAGCCACGTGGAAGATTGGGCAGTGATCACTCAGCAATTTCCTCAAATAGAGACTTGGGGACAAGTCTCTTAAGAGGGGGCTAATGTCAGGTTTAAGTATAACGGGGGGAAAATAGCAATACAAAACAAAAATAAAGAGAAAGACGTTTTTATAAAGTGTTATAAGCTTGGAGTGAAAACGGCACCGTTTCATTAAGTAAAAGAGGGGCCCAGTTGAAGTGACGTCGTTTTAAGAGAAATTAGGGCTGAGGTTAATTAGGGCAAAACAAAAGGGGGCAAATCGCATTTATAACTAATTAAATGTGATTTAGGGTTACATTTTAGTTAAGTAGGATTAGTTATATCCGGGCGAATGAGCAGAGGACACGTGGCATGGGAGTGAGTGCATTTTGAGCATATATCAGCCGAATCAGTTAGAGGAGAGGAGAATGTTTTTAGTGGTTGCTCGAGGATTCAGTAAGCTTTCCTTCCCCAATTCTCTTCTTCTCCATTCTTATCATTTCCAAGCTTAAATCCACTAATTCATCCTTGTTCGTGATTGCAGATTGCTCGCGAATATTGAGTTGGAGTTCGTGTGATAATCTGTTGAGTGAATTTTGGGATTTCATTGTGAGTGAGTTGATATTGTCTTTTGTCATTTTCATCAAAATATTATAAAAATTAATTCAGTTCTTAACAGGGGGAGGAGCTCGGCTGCTTGGGGCTGTTTTGGGTTGGGTTGGGTTGGGTAGGGTGGGGTGGGGATAGATACCTGGGAAGACGATTTGGGATTATGTTATTATTAGTATTGTTTTTGTGTAAATGTTTCATTTAAAATTGTGTATATTAAGTTAAATTGAATTAATCATAAGAATTTTTAAAAATAGAAATTTTTGATTTTATATAAAATAAAATATTTTAGTTGGCATTTTTTTTACACTTATTAATTGAGGATTGGACCACTTGGACCTATTATCCATGTCATCATTTTGAAAATTCATAAAAAAAAAAATCCACCTTAGCTAAATTGGTTGGAATTTGAAAAAAAATCCCCAAAGTGAAGATGCCACGTGGACATTGAAAATTTTAGTTAAAATTTGTCCTCAATTCGTGAATTTTTTATAGATACTGTACCAATTTGCCAATTGAAGATAAATGAGACCAATTTTGCCAACCCCCTATAGTTAAGAGACTAATTTTGCAATTTTCTCTATATAGGAGAGGTGGATGCCAAAATTCAATACTTAAGGGGAGTTACTTGCCAATGCACAATACTTCAGGAAAGATGGTGTAAATGATTACGGACAATAAAATAAATAGGCATGTTCACGCGGTAAGAAATTTACAAAAGCAAAGGACAGCAAGATCTCATATCTTCGTCTTTGAAGTTTGAACATCATATATTTTAATAACGTTTAGTTGGTCAGTTAATTCAAATACAAAAGAGTTTCTAAGAGTAATAAAAAATTACAGTTGTGCACACTCATTTTATATATATTCCATTTTGGTCAGTTATATTAACTACAAAAAGTTTCTAACAGTAATACAAAAGAACAGTTGTGCACACTCATTTTATATATATTCCATTTTGTAAATGCAAGAACAAGTGCAAATGATTCAAATGCAACTGCAAGTATATATTTAAGGAATATATATAAGAAGAAACAAGAAATTGAAATAAGAGATCTGAAACTTGTATAAACTGAATAATTGAACTTTCCATAAGACCATCTTACAAACAGAATGATCGAACTATCAATAACACCATAACAACTAACTCGTGGTTCACTCCAAAAATAATATCATCTCATATAAATCAAGCTATGTATTTGAGACCAAGGATAATATTGCAGAAAAAAAATATTATTTCTGCTCTCTGAGCTTCTAATCTTTCTCATTTATAAAGATCTCTATAAATGGACATGAGTATAAAGCGGGAAAAAAATGTTTTACACACAAATTCTTAATCAACTTCTTATATGATTTTTTAATGGATCATTCTTAGAAGTTCTCATAATCCAGAATTTTTGGGGGATTAATCGCAATGATCCATGTGTGGGACATGTGTTGCAATATAAATTAATGATAGTAACTAAAGGAATATTTAGGCTATGTTTGGTTATGTTTTGGGATGATATTTTGGTGAGAATTATTGGTGAGAAATTTATGGGGACACGTGCGTGTTGGATGAGATTGTGTTTGATTTTATTTTGGGAGTTGATTTTTTGGTGTATTTTTTTGGTGAGATAATGTTTGGTTTTGATTCCAAAGGAAACAAAAGTTACTGTAGTAGTCATATCATGAAGCTTTTGTCTGTTAGAGAGGAGAGAGAAGAGAGAGAGCACATAGAGAGGAGTGTAGGGACAAAGTAGGTGTAGAAAGATAAAAAATAATTATTATATTTTTTTTGGACAAAAAAGTAGTGTATTTTTGACCAAATATTTTGACTGTGTTTGGTTTTGTTTTCAAACCCATTTTGGCCAAAAAATTTGGCCAAAACTTGTTTGTTTTGTGTTTTTTTGACCAAAAATGATTTTTTTGGTCAAAAAAATTGTCAGTTATTGTCTCCCTATTTGTCTCTACTTTAGGGTACCTACTAATTACATCAACTACAATATAATCATTTAAAATTTATATTATATTATATTTTTCAATCATTAACTAATTATAAACACAACTTTTTGGACAAAAACTTACATGATTTGACTGTTACAGTAACTTTTGTCTCTTCTGAAAATAAAATCAAACACTAAACCAAACACATTTTCATCAAAATACACAACTTCCAATAAACTTTTTCACCAAAATTTTCACCAAAAAAAAACCCCAAAATAAAACCAAACACAGCCTTGTGAATCAAACATGGTCTGGTGAGAATATTGGACCAAACATAGTATGAAAACATAACCAAACATTACCTTAGAGTTTCAAGACTCCTAAACATCACTCTCTCCCAAGTCACCAAGATAATATTAAGACAGATAGTTTAGCTGAACTTATTAGGAAGTGATCGTACCACCATGAATGCATCAACTATCTGAACGAGACAAAGACAAATAACTTTTAAGTAGACAACAAATTATATCATGAGTATATATACGCAAAGCAACAAATTATGCTCACAATTTTTCGGTTAAAACTTAGGCTCGAGGTCAGTTGAGAATCACATAACGATCTAATTAAGCTTTGTCCATCCAATGTTAACTACAAGAAGGAGACGAGATGGTGTTTTAATTACTTTACCTCATAAGTAATGGCAAATCGGGCCCTGCCGTATCTTTCAACTGTTGAAGATGGCTCATTTTTCATTTGGTTAAAGAATTGGTTGTTATCCCACATAGGAAAACATTGAAAGTGGTGAGTTCAATTCTTGTATAAAGGTGGGCTACCTCTTCACCTTTTAGATATCCCAAATTGCCTAAGTCTTTTAGCAATTTCTTCTTTCTTCCTCTATAGTTTGTCATAGTTCACTTTAGTCCTTTAGTGAAATATTTTGGTGGAGTCCGAGGATGTAGGCTAAATTAGCCGAACCTCGTTAAATTTGGTGTTCTTTATTTTGTGCTATTCTTCAAGTAGCCATTGTTAGTTATAGTTGTAGTGTTATATTGTGCTATTAAATTCGTCTAGTTAATTCTGTTGAGGAGATTGAGTTTTAAGCGCGACCGTTGTGACGCCTCCAATCTTTCCTGGGAATTAAATCTAGTGTGATTTTCTAGTACAATATTTCTCTCGCTATTTCTATATTTGGTGGAATATGACTCTGAGTTCCACAACAAGTGGTATCAGAGCTCGGGTATTCTGAGTATGCTCTGTGGTCGCAGTTTAAACTGATCTTCCACATCAGAAAAGTTTTCCCGGGCTATTTGGTTTTCGCATTTGGAGGGCTCTTGAAGAATAATTTGTAACCAATAATGGAAGGCAGCTCAAAAGCATCGTCGTCGTCCATTTGGGCGAGAACCACTGTGGCGAATACGCGATTGACAGTGGAGTCTTTTGATGGCACAGGCCATTTTGGTATGTGGCAAAGCGAAGTTGTAGACGCACTCTTTCAACAAGGTCTATACTTAGCTATTGAAGAGAAGAAACCAAATGATATAGAGGAAAAAGATTGGAGTATGATGAATCGGTTGGCATGTGGAACAATTCGTTCGTGTCTATCCAGAGAGCAGAGATATGCGTTTTCGAAAGAAAACTCAGCATATAAATTGTGGATGGCACTGGAGGAGAAGTTTCTGAAGAAAAGTTGTCAGAATAAGCTCCATTTGAAGAAGCGTCTCTTTCGCTTCACATTTGTTTCGGGTTCCACTATGAATAGTCACATTACCAGTTTTAATCAATTGGTTACCGATTTGATCAATTTGGATGAGACTTTTAAAGACGAGGATTTGGCTCTGATGTTGCTGGGATCCCTTCCTGAGGAGTTTGAGTTTCTTGAAACCACTCTACTTCACGGGAAGGCTGCTGTATCTCTTAGCGAAGTTTGTGCTGCCCTGTACAGTTATGAACTGAGAAAGAAGGACAAGCAAGTTAGTTCAGGCGGAGATGCAGATGTTTTGTTCGTCAGAGGTCGTTCACAAAACAAAACAAAGGAAAGAAAGGGAGATCCAAGTCCAGGCATAAACTAAGCAAAGACGAGTGTGCCTACTGTCGAGAAACAGGACACTGGAAGAGAGATTTGATCAAAGCTAACAACTAAGGGCAATTCTAAGGCCGTGGCGGAATCAAATGTAACCGCGTGTGATGATGCCGAATCGGACTTCTCATTGGCGACATCATCCAGCGGTGCTTATGAAGTATGGATGTTGGATTCAGCATGTAGTCATCATATGACACCACATTTGGATTGGTTCTTTGATTTCAAAGAACAAAATGACGTTGTCTTCACAGCAAATGAAGCTCCTCTTACTACACTTGGGATTGGTTCAGTTCGCTTGAAGAATCACGATGGATCAATCATAACCCTAAAGGGTGTTCGGTATGCACCAGAAGTGAGGAAAAACCTTATTTCCGTTGGAACTTTAGAATCGAAAGGTTTTGAAGTAAGAGCTAAGGATGGGGTGATGAAGATCATCTCTGGTGCACTCGTGGTAATGAAGGGAATTCGGAAGAACAACAATACGTATCACTACATGGGTGGTACAGTTGTGGGTGCAGTAGCAGCAGTTACTGTTGATGATCGGAATTCAGAAGCAGTTAGGCTATGGCATATGCACTTGGGACATGCAGGTGGAAAATCCTTGAATCTCCTCATAAATCAAGGATTGTTGAAAGGAGTGAAATACTCCAAATTGGAGTTTTGTGAACATTGTGTTCGTGGGAAACAGACAAGGGTTAAATTTGGAACAGCAATCCATAATACTGAAGGTATTTTGGATTATGTTCATTCGGATGTATGGGGTCCCTAAAAAACGAGTTCTTTGGGAGGGAAACACTATTTTGTAACCTTTGTTGATGATTTTTCCTGGAGAGTTTGGGTGTATACTATGAAGACGAAGGATGAAGTGTTTGAGGTATTCCTCAAATGGAAAAAGATGGTGGAAACTCAGACTGATAAAAAGGTCAAACGTCTCCGTACAGACAATGGTGGAGAATTTAGGAGTGGTCCATTTCAAAAATTTTGTGAGGATGAAGGCATTGTCAGACACTTCACTGTGAGGCATACACCACAACAGAACGGAGTGGCATAACGCATGAACCGGACTTTGCTGGAGAAAGTTCGGTGTTTGTTATCCAATGCTGGGTTGGGTAAAGAATTTTGGGCTGAGGCTGTGACGTATGCATGCCATCTCGTTAATCGTCTACCATCTACTGCTATTGATGGAAAAACACCATTTGAAAAATGGTTTGGAAAACCTGCTGCTGATTATGATTCCTTACATGTGTTTGGTTCCGCTGCATATTATCATGTTAAGGAATCAAAGTTGGATCCTAGAGCAAAGAAAGCTGTGTTCATGGGGATCACCTCTGGTATAAAAGGTTATCGCCTTTGGTGTCCAGAAACAAAGAAAATAATCTTTAGCAGGGATGTCACCTTTGATGAATTTACCGTGTTGAAAAAGGTGAATGCAGAACAGCAGGATGGTACTCCCAAACAGGTGGAGTTTGAAAAGTTTGTTGTCCCAGCAGATCAAGAAACTCTTGATCATTCTCCTACGGTAGAAGGAGATTTTGAATAAGAGGAAGTTCAACCCCAAGAACTTCCACAATAACTTGAATCAATTGCAACTAGCAAGCTAAAGAGGACAATCAGAAAGCCTGCTCGCTTTGATGATATGGTGGCTTGTGCATCTACAATTGCCGCTGATGATGTTCCTACCACTTATATTGAAGCAGTCAAAGGACCAGAGAAAGATAAGTGGAGGATTGCCATGAGTGAAGAAATGCAGTCCCTTCATAAGAATCAAACATGGGAACTGGCCAGTCTCCCGAAGGGAAAGAAGGCAATTGGATGCAAATGGGTATTTGCAAAGAAAGATGGATTTCCTAGCCAAGGTGATGTTCGCTACAAAGCCAGATTGGTGGCCAAAGGTTACGCTCAGAATGAGGGCATTGATTATAATGAGGTGTTTTCTCCAGTTGTAAAACACTCCTCCATTAGAATTTTGTTGGCTTTGGTAGCACAGTTGGATTTTGAACTAGTTCAGTTGGATGTAAAAATTGCATTTTTACATGGAGACTTGGAAGAGGAAATCTATATGACTCAGCCAGAGGGATTCAAAGTTGCTGAAAATGAAAATTTGGTTTGTAAACTTCAAAAATCGTTGTACGGATTGAAGCAATCTCCGAGGCAGTGGTACAAGCGATTTGACAAGTTTATGATGGGAATTGGGTACACAAGAAGCAAATACGATCATTGTGTGTATTTGCACAAGCTACAAGATGGATCCTTCATATATCTTCTTCTGTATGTTGATGATATGTTGATTGCCTCCCCAAGTCTAATAGAAATTGAGAAGTTGAAGACTCATTTGAAAAGGGAGTTCGAGATGAAGGATCTAGGTGAGGCGAAGAAGATTCTCGGCATGGAGATTTTCAGAGATAGAAAATTGAGGAGGCTTTGTTTGACTCAGAAACAATATCTGAGTAGGATGTTGAGGCGTTTTGGCATTGATGAAAAGTCAAAACAAGTTAGTACTCCGTTTGCTCCTCATTTTAAGCTTAGCGCCGCTTTGTCACCGAAATCTGATGCAGAACGGGAATACATGTCAAAAGTACCGTATGCAAATGCTGTTGGTAGCTTGATGTATGCTATGGTGTGTACGAGGCCTGATATTTCCCAAGCAGTGGGGGTTGTGAGCAGGTATATGCATGATCCTAGAAAGGAACATTGACAAGCTGTGAAATGGATTTTGCGATACATCCATGACACAGCTGATGTTGGTTTGATATTTGAGCGGGAACATAGTCAGTATGTAGTCGGATATTGCGATTCAGACTATGCTGGTGATTTAGATAAGCGTAGATCAACTACAGGCTACGTATTTACTCTTGCTAAAGCACCAGTCAGTTGGAAGTCTACCTTACAGTCAACGGTTGCTCTGTCTACTACGGAAGCAGAGTATATGGCAATTTCAGAGGCTGTAAAGGAAGCAATTTGGCTTCAAGGGTTGCTTGGTGAACTAGGGATTGGACAAAAGTATGTCAAAATTCATTGTGATAGTCAAAGTGCTATCCATTTAGCAAAGAACCAAGTTTATCATGCAAGGACGAAGCACATTGATGTTCGGTATCATTTCATAAGAGAGATACTCGAAGAAGGTGGAGTCAGAATCGAGAAGATCCATACTACTGAGAATCCTGCTGATATGTTGACAAAAGTTGTGACTGCAATCAAGTTCAAATTTTGTTTGGACTTGATCAACATTGTCAAAATTTGAAGATTGGTTTTGGTGACCCCGTTTGACGAGGAGATTGAAGATTTTGAAATTCGCCAACGTGGAGATTTGTTGAAGATGGCTCATTTTTCATTTGGTTAAAGAATTGGTTGTTATCCCACATAGGAAAACATTGAAAGTGGTGAGTTCAATTCTTGTATAAAGGTGGGCTACCTCTTCACCTTTTAGATATCCCAAATTGCCTAAGTCTTTTAGCAATTTCTTCTTTCTTCCTCTATAGTTTGTAATAGTTCACTTTAGTCCTTTAGTGAAATATTTTGGTGGGGTCCGAGGACGTAGGCTAAGTTAGCCGAACCTCGTTAAATTTGGTGTTCTTTATTTTGTGCTATTCTTCAAGTAGCCATTGTTAGTTATAGTTGTAGTGTTATATTGTGCTATTAAATTCGTCTAGTTAATTCTGTCGAGGAGATTGGGTTTTAAGCGCGACCGTTGTGACGCCTCCAATCTTTCCTGGGAATTAAATCTAGTGTGATTTTCTAGTACAATATTTCCCTCGCTATTTCTATATTTGGTGGAATATGACTCTGAGTTCCACAACATTAACCAGTTCAGTTAAAACCTCAATAAGCCGTATTTTCACTTCTCCTGTTAGCATACGCCCTGCACCATATTCCTATTCTATGATATAATTGGCATAATTTGGACTCATTGCGGGTAAAATGTAAAAACTAGGGGAGATTTTTACTTATAAGGCATTGACCCGGTGTTAAACACCAAAGGTGTCGGAATTATTCCACATGCGCAGTGGTATACGACATTTGCTTATGTAGCATAACTAGTTAATGGGGCACCGCGCGATGCGCGGTGGTGGTGCCCAGTACAACTATTTTTATACTTATGATATAGTTTCCGGTGATGAAATATAAGCAATACTTCATAAATGTAATATTTCTCAGATTGATCGAAAAATGGATTACAAACAGTAAATGTAGCGCACAGACGTCTATTTTCAAATCATAGTTTTTGTATGAAACATTGAAACTATTTACAGCAAACTATATTAACATTGTCAACTATACATCAATAGAGACTAACCTTTTTTCATGCTAAAAGTTTAGTTTATGCCTTTATGGTAGTGTGTGCATATATATATATATATATATATTTATGTAGTCTGCAAAAAGCTTAACTTACATGTAACATAGTGTTGGTCCCAAGTGGTATATGAAAGGGTCTAGAAGGGGGGGGGGGGGGGGTTGAATAGACCCTGAAGTCTTTTTCGACTTCTTAAAAATTCGTATCACTTTGAAATATTTGAACGCTTGACAAGTTTAAGCGCTGGATGTGGCGCTTGAGAAACGTTAACTTAGACTTGGTGATTTCAACGCTTACCAAAGTAGGGCAGAGTTTAGTCACTAAATCAGGGTTAGCACAGCGGAAATGTTTTATAGCTTAGCGTTCGTTTTAACCAATTAGTCGCTTATTAGTTTTAAATGCCTTTTCAAGATATAATATGACAGTATGATGTAAGACAATAAAACGGTAAATGACACAAAATATTTGTAAGGTTCACTGGGTGATGTAATCCCAGCTACGTCCTTCTTCTCCTTTTATCAGGGAGGTTTTTCCACTATGATGATTATCGAAGAGTCACACAGAGACTTCTACAAGATAGAGGGAGATTGGATATGATCTTGGAACTCCTTGGTCACACAGATTTCAGCTCCACTAAAGATCTTCTATTCCCTTGCTTCTTTCACTCAGAAATGGTGCAAGTTACTTTTGATCTCGGAACTCCTTGATCACACAGATTTCAGCTCCAATAGAGATCAACTTCAACAAGCTTCTTTTACACAAAAATACTGCTTGCAAGTCAACCAGCTTTCTCACTCAGATGAAAGGTGTTGATGGTTTTGGTCACGGGTTTGTTTGTTTTTTTGGAAAGTTCAAACAACTTGAGGATATCTCAATGGTAGTATGTGTTCTTCTTAAAAAGAGATTTGAGATATGGGTGACTGTCTCTAGAATATTTGTAAAAAGCTTATATGAATATTTGGCTATGATTTTTAGTAAGCTTTTCTTTCAACAATGTAGGTATTTTGTGTGTGTCACTTTCTCATCATGTTACTTGTTTGTTGAAAGAGCTATTTATAAAGGTATTGGTGGTTTTTGTCCGTTTGACTCGGTTGGAGTCTCGTTTCCCCAAACATTCCTTGAGTTCAGACATTTCTAACTTTGGGTATATTTAATTGGTTGGACATGGTCTTGGTTTCATAAACCTGACAGTCTAGGTCAAAGATATGGCTTGCCCATAAGTTATAGTGCTTATATTTTAATAGCACTTATCCGACTTTTAATGCATCTTGTTTTATTTCCGTTGGGAATAATTCGTCCGTTTGATTCATGCATTTTTTAAGTCTTCGGATGGTTTTGGGTCTAAAAAAAATTTTTAGGTTACGTTCTTTGTAGGTTGTGTTGGTTTAACCTTTTATTTGGACGCTTGCTGAAGAGAATAGTTATTCTTGTGTATCAGACGCTTGGACTGATCCTGACTTTCTTTTCTTTATTTCAGACGCTTACTCTTCAATCTTGTCTTGATGGTCTCACTGAAAATTTCGTCATTTCACTTGATGTTGAGTATTCGGCCTGAGTTATCCATTCGTAGTTTGAGCACTGGGATAATCCCTAAAGCGTTTGACAGACGCTTCAAGATATCTTTATCCATTGTAGCTTTAGACGCTTGATCTTCACCTTCATCACTTGGTAGACTCACCCAGAATTTTCCTAAGTGTTTTAGTGTCACATACTTAGTCTAAGGAATTCTACAAAGATAAATACTATAAGCCTAAGATAAATAAGCTTTCAGGTACTTATACATAACATTCTATGAAAGCTTTCACACTTTTCGGAGTCTAACAGAAAGTCCTATTTGTCATCATCAAAACATCTAATATGAAATTCCTAACAATTTCCCCCTTTTTGATGATGGCAATACTTATTTGGTTCAAGTGTTAGATACCTGAAGGTTAGCGTAAATTAGTAAGTTAGTTTGAGCTTTAACGAGATGTTTCAGCTGTAAAATGCATTTTATATATATATTCATAGTGCAGGCATTTTACAACTACAAAGAGAGAGGCACAAGTAAAAATTAAGATCGTGGCTTGATCTTGTATCTCTTCGTCATTTCAGCACGGATTGCTTCAGTTATCTGATCTTCTAACGTCATCATTGCCGCATGATCTTTACTGATTATGTGCTTGTTTTCTTGAACTTGTCGTGCCTTAAAGGCAATGAAGTGTTTATCCCATTCCTCTGGACTGATGCCTATGTATCGTAGGCAAATTCTGAAGGTTTGGTCGAAGTCAGACATTTTTCTTTCTGAGGCTAATACTGCTGGATCAGTTGGTTCTGGAATTGATGCTCTGAGAAGAGGAATGTCAAACTGTTCAAGCAGTGCTCTTGAGGCAACGGAAGAGTTGGATAGAGCACTCTGGGGGTTTCTTTCTTGTTGGACGCTTCAACCGATGTGGTTACCCAAGAGGGATAGGGATACCTTGGTTCTGCACTCAGTGTGAGAGAAGTATCAACGTGTTGACGCTTGGATAGTGGAGGAGGAGCTTGATCTTTAGATGTTGACGATTTCCTCTTTTCTCCCTTCTTTTCCCCTTATTGCCATCATCAGTCTGTATGAAATGCTGAGTAAGAAGACTGACTTGAGCAGCAATCTGAGCGACAGAGGCCTCAAGAGTGGTTAGACGCTGGTCGAAATGTTCTTTCATAACCAGGAGTTGAGCTTGATTAGCGTCTGTGAGAGAGGTCTCGAGAGCCGTGAATCTATCTTGTAGATCATTGGTTAAAGCCACATGACTTGCCTGAGTAGCTGTAGATAGTTGCTGTATTTGAGTGAGGCATTCAGCCATGGACGGTTGAGCGTGTGGAAGTGCAGGGCGGACTTGAGGCTTAAAACGAGATGTGTGTTTGAGAGATTCAATAGATACTTGATTAGTAGGATCAAATACTGTTCCTCGAAGCTCTGGAGCAGTGTTGGACTCGGTGGAGGCAGTAGAGTCGGATTCAGTTGGACTGGGAGAATGAGGCGCTTGAGGTAACTCTAATAGGCGCTCAGGAGCAGTTAACAGTTCAGCGGGTGCTGCAGGAAAGGCTGATTCTGTTCGGCTAAAGTCCGTAAACCGAAAGTCCAAGCTGGCAAACGGTTCATCTGCATATGGATACGTAGCAGTCTGCAGGAGTTCATTCAAATGTAGAGTGGGGAGATGAGTACCTTGAATGAACGTTCTGATAGGACTATCCAGTGCCCGGATATACAGTGGCCCGAGAATATCTAGCACATGAGTGGGAAAGAGTTTAGAGGGCGCTTTGCAGATAGAGAATAAGGCATCTGGGCAATAGTGTTGTGAGAAGCCAATTAGCCGATCTGTTGGGAGAGTCTTCGGTTTCCGAGAGGCGGGAACGCGGAGCTGGTAATACTCTTCCAAGTATGGGTAGATGGCTGAAGCAAGCGCTTGAGATCTTTCTATTAGCGATAAACCAAAATCATAGTGACTGGAGACTTCTTGTCGAATAGACGGAAGTAGTGGATATCCTCTGAAAGAATTGATCCGAGAGCCATCCCATTGTCGCAGATTGTCTGTGAAGATTTTGTCGAATAGAGAGACTGGAGGCATAATTGCCATCATGAGAGCAAAGTTGTCTTCACATTGGCTAGGGTTGCAGTTCAGACAGGACATGGGAGAGGAACCGCTGGTGGACGCTTGATCATCAAAGCGTAGAGAAGAGTTGGCCAGTTTGTGCAACGCTTGTCTTAAGCGGTGTTCGGGTTGATGGCGGATCAGAGGCAGCTTCAGAACGGGGCCAAGTCTATGCTGGCGCTGTGTCAGCATGTAGCGTGCAAATTTGGTCCTTTTATCATGAATCCCTAGTCTGAACAGATGGGGAGCACTAACCAAGTCTTCAAATTTATACTTGTCACCCAGGTAAGCTTCAGCCCATCGTATCTCAGTCATACAATACTCAATTCCTGCATTAAGTATAGCACGAAACCCTTGGTGATGAATATCACAGATGGATTCAAAACGATACCTGTCGGGTTGGTAGTTAGCGTTCCAGACGCAGTCAAAATATGCATCGGTTTCAAGTTGAATCATCTCGGTCAGGGATGCTGGACGCTCACCGGCATGTACTCCTTTATTCTTCCACAGGAGGAGAGGATTAGCTGAGTTCTTGTTTTCCTCGCTTTTGACCAGTGTTAGAGAGTGAGAATATCCTTCTCTGTTTAGAGTTCTTCCGTTGGGTTCAGAAGCTGATCCTGACGCTCATAGACTCTGATGTTGTAGTCACGGAGAGCGAAGCCAGTGGGTTTGCTTGTCCCACAATCCAGATAATAAGCTAAGTCAACATCAGCTCTAGGAGTCGTGCCTCCTTGCCGCTGAGCTTGGAGAGTGACAGAAGCCGGGATGTGTGTGGGAGTTCAAGCGCTTTGTAGTAAGCTTCATCAGCTGGGGTGGAGGCTGTATTAAAGAGAGTGTTGCGTACAGCCAGATCAAACTTTATGAGCATGGCGATATCATTTTCGGCATTGATAAGACTTTCTTCATTGTAACCTGCAGGTATGAAGTTTTCTGTGGGCGCTGGAGGCAAATAATCGACTGAGTGATCGATAGTCTTTGAGGGATCCAGCTTGAAGAAGTGTCGATGGATCACAACGTCGTTAGCATCGCTCTGACCTTCTGAGCGTGCCTCTGTTGTACTAGGTAATGCAAGCAATGGTTGAGCCCCTGGGATTTCAGGTTCATCCGGCTCGAGATTTGTAGATTCAATGGCGGCTTCATGTGCGATGGCCACAATTTGGGTCATATCAACATCCAGATGGACATCAATTGGTGGTTCGGAGGATGATATCGGGACAGCAGGTTCTTCAAAGTCAATATTCTTGAGAACCTTTTCCAGATCTTTCCGACTGATGAGGGGTATAGAATCCTCGTCATCTTCATCGTTTTTAATAGGTTGAGCCTTGGGCTTTCGAGGAGCCCGTTTCTTGGTGACAGTGGGACGCTTCACAGTACGTTTGGCTTTCTCCTGATCTGGACGCTCAGCCTCCTCATCTGACGCTGCGCGGACAACTTGGCGCTCAGAGAGAGGCTTAGCAGCACCTCCAACTTTGGGTGGATTGAAGAGATTATTGATGATTCTTGGCCCATAGAACTTATGCTTGGCCACGGTGACTCCTGCTGAAGAGGTGCACTCTGCTCGAAAGAGTAGATCACTTAAAACTAGACCATAAGGTCTGTTTGAAGTGCGTAAACTGTCTCTGAACCTGCTGAATATATAAGCGCTCCAGTTGATCTTTATCTTGAGTAGGATGGCAGTCATCATCTGGAACTGGGTTGGGTTGATTTTGTCGAAGGTTCCCACTCTGCATTCGATGTTTTTACTGCAGAAATCAGCCAAGACTCGATACCTGTTCACTATATCCTTCTTTTCAAAGTACGGTTTGTATGGAACATCATCGTAAGCGCTAATCTGAGTCCAGACTTCTTGAATTTGTTCTTCAGTGATAGTGTCTAAAGTGGCTCCAGCATTAGGTAGAGAGAAATTCTGGGCAATGGAGGCCGCAGAGAGAGTGAACGTCTTTGATTCCTTCTTGGAGACAGGAAACAAGCACGTGATGGAAGTCTCATCGTCAGACAGTCGAGCATTTCTCCAGAAAAATTCTAGTTCTTCAGGAAACATATATGAGTATTTCGTGAGAAATTTCTGAAGCCCAGCCTCTGCTACAGAATCCATTATTTCCGTTAAATCAATTTGGGGGTTTTCATAGAGAAACTTCCAATCAACTATAAGGCCTTCAGTGATCTTGACAATAACTTCAGAGGTTCCAGCAGTAGCTTTCTTGGGTGCCATGAGTGAGCAGTAGACAGAGATTACGAAGAAAAAATTTTTGTTTTTTTTTTTTGAAAAAGAGAGAGACTTGTTTTTTTTTTTGCACGAATGGAATAGAGTATAATAGTGTTTGTGTTTTGCAGAAACTTCAATTTGAATGTTCGGTGTGTTTGAAGTTTGAGATGTTGACACGTGGAGGAGTATAAATCTCAGCCATTAAAATATAACTGTGGACGTGAATTTAGATTAAACAGGCACGGTTTCTTTTAGTAACTGCCACATATACTATTTTGAAGTCCGTTTAAAAGTTTTAAACAGAGACTGAGAGTGATGCGTGTACCCATGAAAAGCGGATACGTTCTTTATGAAAACTGTTCGAGAATCATAATTTTGAACACTATTTAAATGCCCGCCAAAAATTTGTTAAAGCGTCCGGACTTAGTCAGAATGACGCTTGAAACAATTGAGTGTTATGTGGACGCTTGAAAATCTTGGGAGTCTCTTTCAAGTAACAGGTTGTGCTTTAGCGCTCATTGTAACATATAGAGTTATTCCTTTCAGGGTGTATATGAGGACACAGTTTCCCAGTACTTATCATTAGGTCTTGGTAGTAGTGTTTTACTTTTGGTTTAAAATATTCAGCGCCGGTTGTACTCGTCTAAGATACATGGTAATTGTACTGACGCGTGTACATGTGCTGAACCATCTTTGAAAAACGTGATGAGTACCCATGGGTTTTCTTGAGCGAAGGGTGAGGAATGTCAAGTCAGCATTAATTGCATTGATTGACTAATCCACTTTCTCGTTTTAGCGTAGGGTAATGTACGCTTGCTTTTAAAAGGGTCTTTTTACTAACTGCTTTTAGCCGGGAATAAAGCTAAGCGTTTAGTTTATTTTGAAAGAAGTGCAGACGCTAAGACAGATTTGTGTAATAAGCGTCAAAAAGGTTTTAAGTGTATGGTGCTAAGTGCGTATGACCGATGCAAGGGAAAACATTTTTGGTCATATTCACTTAGGTATTGTTAGCTCTTTTAAGGTTCCCCCTATGTAGGTTCCCCATAAATTTCATAACATACATTGAATTCCCCCTAAATTTCATGCCTAACAAAAGTATGATGTTTCGAATGATTAAGCATTTAGATCAATCATACCTAGTTCACTTCTTAAAGTGAGAAAACGTTGTTCGTTAAGCGCTTTGGTGAAGATATCTGCCAGTTGCTTTTCTGTATTAATGAAGTGCATGGAGATATCTTTCTTTTGAACATGGTCACGTAGAAAGTGATAGCGAATGTCAATGTGTTTGGTTCTAGAGTGAAGAACTGGATTTTGAGTCATTGCTAAGGCGCTTTGATTGTCACAATGGATAGGAGTTGGATCTAGGATTATTCCATAATCTCTAAGTTGTTGCCTCATCCAAAGGATCTGTGCACAACAGCTTCCAGCGGCTACATACTCAGCCTCAGCGGTGGAAGTAGCGATGGACTGTTGCTTCTTACTATGCCATGAAATTAGTCTATCACCTAGAAATTGACATGTTCCACTAGTACTTTTTCTATCTATTTTGCATCCTGCAAAATCTGCATCTGAATAACCGATTAGTTCAAAAGGAGAATCCCTAGGATACCATAAGCCCACATTTTGTGTGCCTTTTAGGTACTTAAGGATTCTTTTAGCAGCAATTAAGTGTGATTCTCTAGGATCAGCTTGAAATCGTGCACACATGCATACTGAGAACATAATATCGGGTCTACTAGCTGTAAGATAAAGAAGTGATCCAATAATACCTCTATAGTTAGTGATATCAATTTTCTTTCCATTATCGTCTCTATCTAGCTTAAGCGTCTGGCTCATTGGAATTTTTGAAGGTGATGCATTTTCCATACCAAATTTCTTGATCATATCTCTAGTATATTTAGTTTGATTTATGAATATGCCATTAGGGAGTTGTTTAACTTGTAATCCTAGGAAGAAAGTTAATTCACCCATCATGCTCATTTCAAATTGATCTTGCATCATTTTCGAAAATTTCTCACATAGACGCTTATTGGTAGATCCAAATATAATATCATCAACATAAATTTGAACTAGGAGAATATCGTCATTATGGGTAATTTTGAATAACGTTGTGTCAACGCTGCCTTTTGAAAAGCCTTTACCTATAAGGAAGATAGAGAGAGTGTCATACCATGCTCGTGGTGCTTGTTTAAGACCATAGAGTGCCTTGTCCAATTTGTAAACCATGCTTTTCCCATGGTTGTTGATGAATCCTGGTGGTTGCTCCACATATACTTCTTCTTGGAGTTTACCATTCAGAAATGCACTCTTTACGTCCATTTGATACACTGTAAATTTGTTAAATGCTGCAAACGCTAGAAACATGCGGATTGCTTCAAGTCGGGCAACTGGAGCGTATGTTTCATCAAAGTCGATGCCCTCTTCTTGACAGTATCCCTGAGCTACGAGTCTGGCTTTGTTTCTAATCACAATTCCATTCTCATCCATTTTGTTTCTATAGACCCATCTAGTTCCAATGACCCCTTGGTGGGTTGGTCTTGGTACTAGCGTCCATACCTTATTTCTTTCAAATTGGTTTAGCTCTTCTTGCATGGCTTCTATCCAACTTGGATCGTTAAGCGCTTCATCCACTTTTTTGGTTCCATTTGAGATAGGAAGCTTGCAAACATGGCCTCATTTATTGTAGCGGCTCTCGTTCTAACGGGTGCTCCAATATCTCCAATAATTAGTTCTGGTGGATGGTCTCTGAGCCATTTTCTGTCTGGTTGGAACGAGTTAAGAGATTGATCTAACGTTTGATTAAACTGTGTAGGCGCTTGACCAATTCCTTGCGTAGGCGCTTCAGTGTTTGTAGATTGAATTTGCTCTTGATGAACATACCCTTCATGATCATCAGCGTTTCTTGCAATGTCATCGTTGATGTCTTTACGAGTAGTCTTAGGATTAGGTATAATGATTTCATTATCTTCATCAATATCACTATCATCACACAGATTGATTTGTGACGCTTGTTGAGATAAATCTTCAATTCCTGCATCATTAATATTAACCTTACTCGGTTCTTGGTTAGCATCATCAAACACAACATGAATGGATTCTTCAACCTTCGATTTGATCTTATTTAAGATGCGAAAGCTCTTTCCATTTTTGGCGTATCCTAGAAAGATTCCTTCATCTGCTTTAGGATCAAATGTCTTTAGGCTTTGAGAACCATTGTTATGAATGAAACATTTTGAGCCAAATACATGAAAGTATGAAACATTCGGCTTACGTCCCTTCCATAACTCATATGGAGTCTTTTCATGTTGCTTGTTGATCATACACCGGTTCTGAGTGTAGCAAGCAGTGTTAACAGCTTCGGCCCACAACCTTTGAGGCAGCTTGGATTCGGCTAACATAGTCCTAGCGGCTTCTTTAAGCGTTCTGTTCCGCCGTTCAGCAACTCCATTTTGTTGAGGTGTTCTAGGTGCTGAATACTCATGAAGTATTCCAAAGTCTTTACAAAATTTCTCAACAATATGGTTAGTAAATTCAGTTCCTCTATCACTTCTAATTCTTGTTACTTTTAGATCTTTTGAGTTTTGTAGTTGACGAATTAGAGAGGTGAGCTTGGCACTAGTTTCATCTTTAGATGCTAGAAATTCTACCCATGTATAGCGTGAAAAATCATCAACTATTACTAGTGAATACTTTTTACCACTAACGCTCATGATTTGAATAGGACCAAACAAATCTAAATGTAGTAATTCAAGTATTCGAGAGGTCGATAGATGAAGCTTCTTCTTAAAGGATGATTTAACTTGTTTACCCATTTGACAAGCATCGCATAAGCGATCTTTATTAAAGGAACCTTTAGGTAATCCCTCTATGAGATTTAGAGATATTAATTGAGAGATTGTTTTGAAATTGAGGTGATTCATTTTTCTGTGCCATAACCAACCTAATTCGTTTTGATTCTTAGCTACGAAGCATGTAGGGTTGTTATCTAATGTTGAATCCCAATCTACTAAGTATACATTGTTTGTTCTTCTTCCTTTTAATTTGGTAGATCCTGTCTTAACATCGATTATCTCGCACAAGTCACTAGAAAATTTAATTTCAAAGCCTTTATCACAAAATTGACTTATGCTTAGGAGATTATGTTTAAGACCCTCGACATAGTATACATCATTGATCATGATGTTCCCCCTATGCATGATACCTATACCTTTAGTTTTACCTTTAGAATTATCACCGAATATAACTTGAGGACCATTGGTTGCACGATAGTTGATCAAGAGGTCCTTTGATCCAGTCATGTGTCTCGATGATCCACTATCTATGTACCATACTGAAGCGTAGGTGTTGGCTCTAGGTACCTGCATTCAAAAGGGCAGATCTAATTTCCTTTAGGTACCCATTTTGTTTTGGGTCCTTCTTTGTTAGTGACGTGAATTAGATTTTTCGGAACCCACATTTGCCTTATCTTCACTACAGGAGAAGGATTGGCCTTCTTGGGTTTCGTTTTGAGTTGCATACTTTTTCTAGATGTATAGAAATATCCTTGATTATAGTGATAATCATAATCGTATTCACAATTATCATAGTGTTGATAATATGAACTGGATTGTTTTGGATATGGACGTTTGATTCTGTTTGGTACTGGCTTAGGATGCACTTTTGGTGCGGGACGCTTAACGTTTGATTCACTGGCAGAAAATATCTCCTTAGCTTTTTGAGCGTTTGGATATATTTTCTTTTGTGAGACGTTCACTTTGGTCTTTCCTTTGCCTGAGTCAATGTTGACTTTATCATTAATTTTTGTACCAGTATTTGTTGATTCATTCAGCGTTTGTCTGATTGAACTTTCTTCAACAAAGATTACACCTTTTCCTTTGTTGATTGTTGTAACATTGGACGCTTTGGCTTTAAAACTGATTTTATCAAAACCTAGACCGGTCTTTTCACCAAATGCCCTGGTTACTTTAGTCACATTATCTAGCGTTCTAGACGCTTTTGATAATGAGGAGATAAGCTGCTCTGATTTGGCAAGTTTAGCGACCATTTCAGCTTCTCTTTTGACTATTATATCAAGATCACCTTTTAGCTGAGTAATTTCACTCTCGAGTGATTGGTTTTTCTCAATGCACTGTTGCTGAATTTGCAACTCTGCTTTGAGCGTTAGGTTATCACTTCTGAGTGCTGAAATAATACGATGGTGATTTTGGAATAATTGGGTGGCATCTTGACAATCTGTATAATATTTCTTTACTTTGTCAAGTAATTCATCATAAGAGAGAGGATGATACAGATCAGTGGTTACCTCAGATGGTACGTCGTTAGATGCTTCATTTTCTCTTGCCATGAGACAAATGAATGCTGAGTCCTTTGATGGTTCATCATCGCTGCTTTCATCTGATGATTCCAAGTCCTCTTCAGGCGTATAGAGAGGTTCTGATTCTGCTAGCAAGCCTTGTTGTCTCAGGTTGCTCCTGAATTGGTTTCTATCCGTGTGATCTTGCTTTGTAGGTTTAGACACATTTGGATATGGGCAATTAACTTGGAAATGCCCTGGTCTCCTGCAGTTGTAACAAAGATTGGTCTTCATCTTTTGTTCGTTTGTTAATCTTGTGGATCGTTGGTTTAACGCTGCAGGCGCTGAGAGATCTTGCTGAGAAGGAGTTTGATATTGAATTGGCGCTAGGGAGGAGGACGCAGGATAGTGAGGCGTTTGATATTGTGGTTGTATTTGAGGAAGCGCTTGATATGAACTTTGTCCTGGGTGCTTAGGACTGTTTCCCTTCTTTTCATATTTCAGGAATTTCCTGAATCTATTTAGAAGCGCCAGTTCTTCTTCCTCACTTATGTCCGAACCTTTTTCTTTGATAGGTTTTCCTTTGATTGATGCCATTAGCGCTCCAGATTCGATTACTGGATTACTTACTGCATCACTGGCCGAATTCAGCTCAAACTCAAACGCTTTGAGTTCTGAAAAAGCATCTTCTGGAGTTAGGCTGTCCAGATTGTTTGATTCTCTCATTGCAGTTGTTTTCATCAGGAATTTGCTTGGAAGACTTCTAAAGATTTTGACCACTGTTTCTCGATTTTGTAGCTCCATACCCAGAGATGTTAGTTCAGTGACAAGGGCTGTAAACCTCATGTCTAATTGCTCTAGCGTCTCATTAGGTAGCATCTTGAAGCCGTTGAATTTTTCTTTGGCAATTGATAATTTGTTTTCCTTTATTTGTGCTGAGCCCCCACAAATAGTAGCCAACTTATCCCAAATTTCTTTAGTTGTATTGCATGATTTGACTTTGTTGAATAAGTTGTCATTGTCACCAATGGCTGTGTATAATGCATTTCGACCGACATTGTCCAGATTGGCTCGTCGACGCTCATCGGTGGACCATTCTTGTTTGGGCTTCTCCACATACCGTCAGGTGTTTCTCCTGTGGCTTCGGGCGCTCTGGTGATAACTTTGTATATTTTGATTGGCCCATCTGAAATGATATCGCACATTTCATCATCACATGAACACAAATAAGTAAACGCTTTGACCTTCCAAGAGTCATAATTTGACTCGGTCAACTTGGGAACTTTAGAAAATGCCATGAAGAATTTTTAAAGTAATTTTGAAGCGACTATATTAAAAAGATGGATCTGAACAAGCAGTTACGCTTGGAAACGCTTAGGTTTCAACTTCAACCGCTCTGATACCACTTGTTGGTCCCAAGTGGTATACGAAAGGGTCTAGAAGGGGGGGGGGGGGGTTGAATAGACCCTGAAGTCTTTTTCGACTTCTTAAAAATTCGTATCACTTTGAATTATTTGAACGCTTGACAAGTTTAAGCGCTGGATGTTGCGCTTGAGAAACGTTAACTTAGACTTGGTGATTTCAACGCTTACCAAAGTAGGGCAGAGTTTAGTCACTAAATCAGGGTTAGCACAGCGGAAATGTTTTATAGCTTAGCGTTCGTTTTAACCAATTAGTCGCTTATTAGTTTTAAATGCCTTTTCAAGATATAATATGACAGTATGATGTAAGACAATAAAACGGTAAATGACACAAAATATTTATAAGGTTCACTGGGTGATGTAATCCCAGCTACGTCCTTCTTCTCCTTTTATCAGGGAGGTTTTTCCACTATGATGATTATCGAAGAGTCACACAGAGACTTCTACAAGATAGAGGGAGATTGGATATGATCTTGGAACTCCTTGGTCACACAGATTTCAGCTCCACTAAAGATCTTCTATTCCCTTGCTTCTTTCACTCAGAAATGGTGCAAGTTACTTTTGATCTCGGAACTCCTTGGTCACACAGATTTCAGCTCCAATAGAGATCAACTTCAACAAGCTTCTTTTACACAAAAATACTGCTTGCAAGTCAACCAGCTTTCTCACTCAGATGAAAGGTGTTGATGGTTTTGGTCACGGGTTGTTTGTTTTTTTAGGAAAGTTCAAACAACTTGAGGATATCTCAATGGTAGTATATGTTCTTCTTAAAAAGAGATTTGAGATATGGGTGACTGTCTCTAGAATATTTGTAAAAAGCTTATATGATATTTGGCTATGATTTTTAGTAAGCTTTTCTTTCAACAATGTAGGTATTTTGTGTGTGTCACTTTCTCATCATGTTACTTGTTTGTTGAAAGAGCTATTTATAAAGGTATTGGTGGTTTTTGTCCGTTTGACTCGGTTGGAGTCTCGTTTCCCCAAACATTCCTTGAGTTCAGACATTTCTAACTTTGGGTATATTTAATTGGTTGGGCATGGTCTTGGTTTCATAAACCTGACAGTCTAGGTCAAAGATATGGCTTGCCCATAAGTTATAGTGCTTATATTTTAATAGCACTTATCCGACTTTTAATGCATCTTGTTTATTTCCGTTGGAATAATTCGTCCGTTTGATTCATGCATTTTTTAAGTCTTCGGATGGTTTTGGGTCTAAAAAAAAAATTTTAGGTTACGTTCTTTGTAGGTTGTGTTGGTTTAACCTTTTATTTGGACGCTTGCTGAAGAGAATAGTTATTCTTGTGTATCAGACGCTTGGACTGATCCTGACTTTCTTTTCTTTATTTCAGACGCTTACTCTTCAATCTTGTCTTGATGGTCTCACTGAAAATTTCGTCATTTCACTTGATGTTGAGTATTCGGCCTGAGTTATCCATTCGTAGTTTGAGCACTGGGATAATCCCTAAAGCGTTTGACAGACGCTTCAAGATATCTTTATCCATTGTAGCTTTAGACGCTTGATCTTCACCTTCATCACTTGGTAGACTCACCCAGAATTTTCCTAAGTGTTTTAGTGTCACATACTTAGTCTAAGGAATTCTACAAAGATAAATACTATAAGCCTAAGATAAATAAGCTTTCAAGTACTTATACATAACATTCTATGAAAGTTTTCACACTTTTCGGAGTCTAACAGAAAGTCCTATTTGTCATCATCAAAACATCTAATATGAAATTCCTAACAATTTCCCCCTTTTTGATGATGGCAATACTTATTTGGTTCAAGTGTTAGATACCTGAAGGTTAGCGTAAATTAGTAAGTTAGTTTGAGCTTTAACGAGATGTTTCAGCTGTAAAATGCATTATATATATATATTTCATAGTGCAGGCATTTTACAACTACAAAGAGAGAGGCACAAGTAAAAATTAAGATCGTGGCTTGATCTTGTATCTCTTCGTCATTTCAGCACGGATTGCTTCAGTTATCTGATCTTCTAACGTCATCATTGCCGCATGATCTTTACTGATTATGTGCTTGTTTTCTTGAACTTGTCGTGCCTTAAAGGCAATGAAGTGTTTATCCCATTCCTCTGGACTGATGCCTATGTATCGTAGGCAAATTCTGAAGGTTTGGTCGAAGTCAGACATTTTTCTTTCTGAGGCTAATACTGCTGGATCAGTTGGTTCTGGAATTGATGTTCTGAGAAGAGGAATGTCAAACTGTTCAAGCAGTGCTCTTGAGGGCAACGGAAGAGTTGGATAGAGCACTCTGGGGGTTTCTTTCTTGTTGGACGCTTCAACCGATGTGGTTACCCAAGAGGGATAGGGATACCTTGGTTCTGCACTCAGTGTGAGAGAAGTATCAACGTGTTGACGCTTGGATAGTGGAGGAGGAGCTTGATCTTTAGATGTTGACGATTTCCTCTTTTCTCCCTTCTTTTCCCCCTTATTGCCATCATCAGTCTGTATGAAATGCTGAGTAAGAAGACTGACTTGAGCAGCAATCTGAGCGACAGAGGCCTCAAGAGTGGTTAGACGCTGGTCGAAATGTTCTTTCATAACCAGGAGTTGAGCTTGATTAGCGTCTGTGAGAGAGGTCTCGAGAGCCGTGAATCTATCTTGTAGATCATTGGTTAAAGCCACATGACTTGCCTGAGTAGCTGTAGATAGTTGCTGTATTTGAGTGAGGCATTCAGCCATGGACGGTTGAGCGTGTGGAAGTGCAGGGCGGACTTGAGGCTTAAAACGAGATGTGTGTTTGAGAGATTCAATAGATACTTGATTAGTAGGATCAAATACTGTTCCTCGAAGCTCTGGAGCAGTGTTGGACTCGGTGGAGGCAGTAGAGTCGGATTCAGTTGGACTGGGAGAATGAGGCGCTTGAGGTAACTCTAATAGGCGCTCAGGAGCAGTTAACAGTTCAGCGGGTGCTGCAGGAAAGTCTGATTCTGTTCGGCTAAAGTCCGTAAACCGAAAATCCAAGCTGGCAAACGGTTCATCTGTATATGGATACGTAGCAGTCTGCAGGAGTTCATTCAAATGTAGAGTGGATTGATGAGTACTTTGAATGAACGTTCTGATAGGACTATCCAGTGCCCGGATATACAGTGGCCCGAGGATATCTAGCACATGAATGGGAAAGAGTTTAGAGGGCGCTTTGCAGATAGAGAATAAGGCATCTGGGCAATAGTGTTGTGAGAAGCCAATTAGCCGATCTGTTGGGAGAGTCTTCGGTTTCCGAGAAGCGGGAACGCGGAGCTGGTAATACTCTTCCAAGTATGGGTAGATGGCTGAAGAAAGCGCTTGAGATCTTTCTATTAGCGATAAACCAAAATCATAGTGACTGGAGACTTCTTGTCGAATAGACGGAAGTAGTGGATATCCTCTGAAAGAATTGATCCGAGAGCCATCCCATTGTCGCAGATTGTCTGTGAAGATTTTGTCGAATAGAGAGACTGGAGGCATAATTGCCATCATGAGAGCAAAGTTGTCTTCACATTGGCTAGGGTTGCAGTTCAGACAGGACATGGGAGAGGAACCGCTGGTGGACGCTTGATCATCAAAGCGTAGAGAAGAGTTGGCCAGTTTGTGCAACGCTTGTCTTAAGCGGTGTTCGGGTTGATGGCGGATCAGAGGCAGCTTCAGAACGGGGCCAAGTCTATGCTGGCGCTGCGTCAGCATGTAGCGTGCAAATTTGGTCCTTTTATCATGAATCCCTAGTCTGAACAGATGGGGAGCACTAACCAAGTCTTCAAATTTATACTTGTCACCCAGGTAAGCTTCAGCCCATCGTATCTCAGTCATACAATACTCAGTTCCTGCATTAAGTATAGCACGAAACCCTTGGTGATGAATATCACAGATGGATTCAAAACGATACCTGTCGGGTTGGTAGTTAGCGTTCCAGACGCAGTCAAAATATGCATCGGTTTCAAGTTGAATCATCTCGGTCAGGGATGCTGGACGCTCACCGGCATGTACTCCTTTATTCTTCCACAGGAGGAGAGGATTAGCTGAGTTCTTGTTTTCCTCGCTTTTGACCAGTGTTAGAGAGTGAGAATATCCTTCTCTGTTTAGAAGTTCTTCCGTTGGGTTCAGAAGCTGATCCTGACGCTCATAGACTCTGATGTTGTAGTCACGGAGAGCGAAGCCAGTGGGTTTGCTTGTCCCACAATCCAGATAATAAGCTAAGTCAACATCAGCTCTAGGAGTCGTGCCTCTTTGCCGCTGAGCTTGGAGAGTGACAGAAGCCGGGATGTGTGTGGGAGTTCAAGCGCTTTGTAGTAAGCTTCATCAGCTGGGGTGGAGGCTGTATTAAAGAGAGTGTTGCGTACAGCCAGATCAAACTTTATGAGCTTGGCGATATCATTTTCGGCATTGATAAGACTTTCTTCATTGTAACCTGCAGGTATGAAGTTTTCTGTGGGCGCTGGAGGCAAATAATCGACTGAGTGATCGATAGTCTTTGAGGGATCCAGCTTGAAGAAGTGTCGATGGATCACAACGTCGTTAGCATTGCTCTGACCTTCTGAGCGTGCCGCTGTTGTACTAGGTAATGCAAGCAATGGTTGAGCCCCTGGGATTTCAGGTTCATCCGGCTCGAGATTTGTAGATTCAATGGCGGCTTCATGTGCGATGGCCACAATTTGGGTCATATCAACATCCAGATGGACATCAACTGGTGGTTCGGAGGATGATATCGGGACAGCAGCTATGGACATCTTCACCTTCATCACTTGGTAGACTCACCCAGAATTTTCCTAAGTGTTTTAGTGTCACATACTTAGTCTAAGGAATTTTACAAAGATAAATACTATAAGCCTAAGATAAATAAGCTTTCAGGTACTTATACATAACATTCTATGAAAGTTTTCACACTTTTCGGAGTCTAACAGAAAGTCCTATTTGTCATCATCAAAACATCTAATATGAAATTCCTAACACATAGTGATCATTCCGGACTCAGCTATTTCTATTTCTTTCTACAAACACCAGGCAATAAGTTCCAGTCGGGTTGTGATCTCTAATTACTTGAGTTGGTTGTGCTGCATCTTCCAAATATAAAAGTAGGGCACTTGCAATCAACAAATATGCAATGAGTAAATGGTGATATGATCAAAGGACAAATATGCAATCAAGCCCCTACAATGTTCATTCGTGTCCCCTTTTTTTCATCAGACATCTAATTATAAACTTCTCGCTGATTTTCATTGCGCCTAATCCATTTACCCACCTTGTCACTCAATGTAGTGTCATTTGACTGTGCCATATATACTAAGTTGTTAATAAGTTTTAACTTTTTACATACGAGAAAAAAACTCAAATAAGTCGGATTATAATGGGAAAACCCAATTGCACACAACACAAACTACCAAAAGCACGGTAAGTAATGCAGAGAACGTATCTGAGAGCTTGAAAAGGGCCTATATGCTCAGCAAAAATTATAGCCACATACTGCAAGAAATAAAGCTTATATGCAGAAAAGATAAAGGCTATAAAGCTTTTGTGGTAAACAAAAACAAGAAATCCACCTTCATTCAAATATAACTATTCTTATATCTAAAGCACATCTAACACAAATTTAACAAACATGTGGTAGGCAGCCAACAGGAACCGCCAAAAGCAAATTTCGCATAAAAACCACGCAAATTAGAAAGATGTAGTTCACAGACTGGGAAAAGAACAAAATAAGAGGCTGGGTTCCTATGTAACACAAGAGAGTGCATTGTCACTCAAGGTTGTATCATTTTACTGTACCATATACACTAAATTATTTATCAATTCAAGTTTTTACATACAATACAAAAACTAAAATTAAGAATAAGATTATATCACAAAGACGAAACGACATGTGACACACGCTAATATAACATTAATATAAAAAATAAGGAATCTGAAAAATTAAAAATTGCCAAATACTAAAAACATAAAAACATATTAGCGTAAGAAATCAAAATATAATAGATTCACAACACCATTTTAAAAAAAGCACTGCAAGCCGAATGTTTAGAGCATATCGTGAACACGTCGTTTGGGTAAGTTGGGGAAAAAAAAGGGAGGGATCCAATGTGATTGAATGTGGCGGCGTCAGATACAACCGGCCGACCGCCTCCTGCCTACTCTCGCTCTTATATATAAGTGTATAATAATTAGTATCTTTGGCATACTTAATACCATGGTCTTTACAAGAATTTTTCTTTTGAAAAAAATTGCAATATTAGTCTTGTAGAATACGTCTCTTTGCAATTTTAGTTCCAAATATACAAATTTGCAAAATTAATCACATGGAATACATTTTCTTGCATTTCTAATAACGGGCGAAAACTTAAAGCATATGAGCACATGATTAGTACTTAATTTAACACACATGCACTCTGTCTATTTTTTGCGGATGGGACTAAATCGCGAAAAAATGCATCATATGATACTAATTTTGTAAGTTTCTAATGATGTGGCCAAAATTCTGATAGCAACGGTCCCAAGGGATGAATATTGTAATTTTCCCTTTTTCCTACCTAAGACATTGTGTAAAACAATATTTCCTGCTATGATATGTATTCAAGTTCATCATTCCCTTCCAAGAAAAAGTCGAGTTATTTAATTGGTAAGCCGAGATCTCAAGATACTAGAGGTCTTGGGTTCGACTCTCGACCAAACGTGTGTGGACTTTTTTCGACTTTCATAATAGTTGTTAGATAATTATAATAGTTCAGTTTGTTGTAGTTTGTCATTATTTGATATTCATAACATGTATCATGTAAGTGATTCATTCAATTTTTTTTTCAAATCCAATATAAATTGACAAGTAATTTTATTCTTAGTTAATAATATCATATTTTAACACTCATATAGTTGTGCTCAAATTTAATAAAAAATCAAAAGGAAAATGCTATATACCACCGATTTTTCACCTCCCCTTGATTTAGAAAGTATGGATGTATTAAATTCATTAAAATCAATTAATTGAAAATAATTTCTTGTCAAAAGTAGGGGGAGTGAAAAATCAGTGATATATAAAAGGTGGTATATAGCATCACTCAAATCAAAATTATATATTTTTTTAGAATTGCAAAGCGGATATATTTGGATCAAGCCGCTCTGAGTCCGGGTTTCATGATGGAACGGGTCTTGATTCACAAACTTTTGACAAGACGGGTTTTTGGTTAGGGATGACAACGGGGCGGGTATAGTAGGACTCATTACCCTCCCCGTTAAGAAATTTCAATACCCGGACTTGCCTCGGACCCTGTCATTATCCGCCCCGACCCGGACCAGGAGGGTACCCGGCGAGTCCGTGTCCTACCCGTTAGACCTGGCCGATTTTTTTTTTTTGGACATTTTTTAGTCTATCTTATTCTCAAAAACACATTCAAAACATATAAAATAAGTAAATAACATTGAATTGATGATTCAACGTAAACAAATCCACTACAAGTTATTTGATACTTAAATGCAAAAAAAAAAATTCAACACGACTAAACAAGTACAAAGTTCAAAAAAATTAGATATATAATGATTGAAGGTTTGTTGTTGAAGGGTAGAATGATTGAGAATATTTTTTTGATATAATTTATAAATACTAATAAATATTAATAATAATTAGATATATAAAATTAAAAAATAATATTATGTTAATAAACCAGGCGGGTTCGGGTCCGGAGCGAGTATCGACTTGACTCGTTACCCACCCCAGACCAGGCCGGGTCTTGAATTTCGATACCCAGACCCGGCCCCCTTTTTTTGGACTGGGGCGGGTCCGAGGCGGGTACTCGTGAGACCCGACCCCATTGCCATCCCTATATTTGGTTTTGACAAGTTCAACCTATACCCACTTCATTGCAATTCCTAACTGGAATATGCCTCATATATATTTTGTTTTTTGGGAAATAATTGAAAATGAAATAAGGGAAAAGTGAAAAAGGAAATAAATCCAAAATTGGATGGCCATTCATTTCCCATTTCTTGATTTTTTTGAAGATTTTTTTCATGAAAAATGTATTCATATGGCATCTCCTAAAAATATCTCAAGGTAATGTTATAATCATTAATCAGTAATACCTAAGAAAACCTCAAATTTCCTTGAAAGTAGATTTAATTGGTATTTCTCTCAAATTTTTCTCAAGAAAATTAATTTTTTTACTATCCTGATTAGCAGGGATGGAGCCGGGTTTTTTTTTGGGGGGGGGGGGGGGGGGGGGGGTGCTGGGGGGTGCGGTTGCCCCCCCCCCCCCCTCAATTTTGAAAACATATTTTTTTTACCTTACAAAATTTTTTATATTTGAATTTCACCCCTCCTAAAAATCGAAAAAGCTCACGCTTTCTCCCTTTTCTTTGAGTCTCCCCCCCCACCCCCAAAATTCTGACTATAACAAAAGAGATATAAGAGTATAAAGTACGTCAAAAGTTGTAATTGTACCTAGTTTCTTATTATATTTTCCCCCATAAAAGCGTACCGTACACCCTCCCTTGAATATACTTCGCCTATCAGCAAAAAAAAAAAAAAAAGTGTATAGTTATATCATAACAATCTCGCCCCCCCCCCCCCAATAAAATTCTGGCTCCATCCTTACTAATTAGACAGTTCATGCACACAAATAAAAAGCAATTATCCGTCAATATTTTAACATGTGTATCAAATATAATTACATATCTTGACACATAATGAGCCAATGAACGAAATAAGATTCACTTTGCATATTTTTTTATGCTTTAAGGCTTAATCAATTAGTTTAGCTTAGATATGTCTAAATTTTATTAGAAAATAAAAACTCATTCATACCTATATCTCATAAAAAAATAACTTTTCTTACAAAAAAAACATTTCACTTCTCACATAATTATTATAATTTTTTCTATCAAAAAAACCTATCCAAACAAACTTACACTATCATATCTCTATCCCATTAAAATAAATTTTCTTACTTTTTGACTTTTCTAAGAAAAAACAAAAAATGGGAAATAACATTCCATCAATCTGCCCCAAATCATCTAATTTTCAATATCAATAGCTCAAGGGGTGTTTGCAAACTTTAAAAACACAACTTATGATCTTTTGACTATAATTATATAGGTAGGGAGTGTTTGTGAGTTTTAAGTTTAGGTTCGACCCAAAATAGCTCTTTTAAAGCAAACTTTGAAAGTTGTCCACGGGTCCACGGGTGCTTGTTTGAGCTTGTAAGTGGGGATAGTTAAACACGGGGAAAATAAATATGAACTTTTCTATTTTATAGTCAATATTGCTTTTTTCGAACAAGCTAATTTTTTAATGATTTTTGTGTGATAAATTCCCTTGCAAGCAGAATTTAGGAAGAATCAGAAGTTGGAGCATATACAATTACAAATACTATCAACCTAAACTTGGCAGTGTTTACAAATACGATCTTACTTGCAATAGAAGCAGAATCAGAAATTAGTAGTATTTACAAATACTGCCAACGCATATTTTCCATATATATATATATATATATATATATATATATATATATATAAGCTTTCAAACACTCATTAAAACCCGCGAAAATCACAAAAACCCTACAAAGTCCTTCTCCGAGACAATGTCATCGGAGGAGCTACCTCAAAACCCTAATTCTTCCGAAGAGAACGCCGCAGAGAAGAAACTCTCCAAGAAAGAGCTGGCGAAGCTGGAGCGCCACCAGGAAGCAGCCGGCGTGGTCTCAGCCGTTTCCACCGTCAACATCAACGATGACAACCCATTGGCTGCGAATTATGGTGAAATTCCGTTCAACGACCTTCAATTGAAAAGAATCTCCGGTCGTAAGTGGACGGAAGTGAACGATTTGACTATCAAGTTGAAGGACAAGTCGATGTTGATCCGTGGTTGTGAGCAGACGATCCGCACCGTGGGGAAAAAGATGGGGTTTGTGTTGTTGCGAGGGGGAGCATTGTTAGGAATCAACGTGCATGAACGAACTTTAAAGTAAGAATTAAAGCGAGAAAAACGAGACAACGATATTTATGTGGTTCGGCCAATAATGCCTACGTCCACGGACATATACTAGAGAGATTTATTGCTTTGTATGAGATGCAATTACAAGAGGGTTGAGTGTGTATAATTCTATTCTTTTGATGTACAACTCTTGACTACTTAGTACATAACAACATGAAGATATATATAGGCAAAGAAGAACAAAAAATGTGTCCAACCATGATGAAAAACGCGTCCAAAACGCATTGAGTCATCAAAAACGCATCGAGTCATCAAAACAGGTGTCAAGAGGCGTGTCTGGACAATCTGCCATTTTGTGCCGCGGTCCAAGTCTTGATGCCGCGGCACGGCGCCGCGGCTCTTGGCCAAGAATTTTCCTGGTGCCGCGGCATTCTCTGATGCCGTGGCCCTCCTTTCCAGTAGCCTAATCCGATTTTCTTCTTCTTCCTTTGATCAATATGATTTGTCTCCACACTTTATCCCATCAATCTCCCACTTGAAGACCAAACTCAAAGTTGAAGACACAATCCCTTCATCCCGATCATTCAATATATCTCTCATTCGTCCCTTCACTTTTCCCAAGTGAACTTCAATCTAGTCGTCACATCCCCGACAACTTTCGTTGCCATCCTCCTCACTAGAGGATAACCACCTTGGTTAACCTGTCTCTCGACATCTTTATACCAAAGACTTTTCTGCTTTGGTCAACCTATCTCACGACATCCTTACACCAAAGACTTTCCACCTTGGTCAACCTGTATCGCGATACCCTTACACCAAGGACTTTCATTGACTATCTCGGATCTTCCTACATATCTGCTCCCTGTCAACTGCATGAGCTATGTCTTGATCCTCCCGCCAATACTTTCATTTTTCAATGGCAACTCGGATCCCCCACATATCTGCTTAATGCTCCCACTGCACAAGCTATGTCCGATCCATCCGCCAACAAAACCCCGGCTCCGCGAATCTGCCTTCCCCGGCTTCGCATCCTGCCCCCATGACTTCTGGCTCTACAGTCAACCCCTCTCGGCTCCGTTTCCTGCCTTCATGGTTTATCCACGTGGTCATGCCTCCGTAACTTCCGTCTCTCCCCGGTCCCCGGCTTGCTCGTTCTTCCGCCCTCTTGGCAACACGAGTCTGCCCACTTGACCTCTGGCTATATGGATATGCCCCCGGCACTACAACTGCTCCCACTGGCTTCATGTCTACCCAACCCGGCAACATAAACCTGCTCTCGCTGCTGCATCTCTGCCTCTGCATCTGGCACCACGATTTTCCTCGTAGTACACAAAGTCCCTGACTTTTTACCACGAGCCACCACCAGATTTTCTTTGGTGATCTGCCAAGCACCACTACCAAACACTGTGGTAAAACCATCACAATCAATTTGACCCATCGAGATCAAATTCTTCCTCAACTCCAGGACATGTCTGACGTCCTTCAGTTTCAACTGAATTACCTGTGTCGTCGTTATCATGACCTCCCTCTTACCAACAATTTCCAAGGGTTCGTCATCTGCAAGAAATATCTTTCCAAATTTTTCACAAGTATAATTTGTTAGATAATTCTTACACGAAGTAGCATGGAACGACGCACCTGAATCCAGTACCCATCGGTCAGCTGGACTATCAACACAACAAACCAGTGCGTCTCTGACATCGTCTATGGCTGCGTTTGCTTGATGTTCCCGGTTATGACTGTGACCCGCCTTTTCTGGACATTCCCTCTTGTAATGGCCTTCCTTACTGCAGCCCCAGCATTCAGCATCCTTGCCCGGTTTTGACTTCCCTTGCCCCTTTGATATGGATCGACCACTACCTCTTTGACCACCTCGTTGAAAACCTCTCCCTCTGCTTTCCGCATTCAATGCAGCAGATGTGAATTCTCCTGATTTTCTCCGGCGAATATCCTCGCTCAAAATTAGATCCCGAATTTCCTGAAGTTTCAACTTGTTGTGGCCAGACGACTACTCACAGCAGTTACCGTCGCACTCCAACTTTCTGGCAAAGAAGACAATAAAATTAAGGCCCTTACCTCGTCCTCGAAATTAATATCAACGAGCTCAACTGAGTGATGATCACGTTGAACTCGTTGATATGATTGGCCACCGATCCTCCCTCTGACATCCTCAGATTGAATAAATGTCTCATCAAGTAGAATTTATTCGACGTGGATGGCTTCTCATACATGTTGGACAACGCCTTCATCAAGCCCGCCATAGTTTTCTCTTCCAGGCTGTTAAACGCTACGTTTCTTGCCAACGCCAGCCGAATAACCCCAAGAGCTTGCCTATCCAACAATTTCCAGTCTGCCTCCGTCATCTTTTCAGGCTTTCCCCCTGACAACGGTTCATGGAGTTTCTTATGGTACAGATAATCCTCGATCTGCATCCGCCAGAATCCGAAATCCTTTCCATCGAACTTGTCAATTCTTACTTTACCATCTTCATATGCCATTGATTTGTCCATGGATCGCTGTAACCCGTGCTCTGATACCAGTTGTTAGGAATCAACGCGCATGAACGAACTTTAAAGTAAGAATTAAAGCGAGAAAAACTAGACAACGATATTTACGTGGTTCGGCCAATAATGCCTACGTCCACGGACTTATACTAGAGAGGTTTATTTCTTTGTATGAGATGCAATTACAAGAGGGTTGAGTGTGTATAATTCTATTCTTTTGATATACAACTCTTGCACTACTTAGTACATAACAACATGAAGATATATATAGGCAAAGAAGAACCAAAAATGTGTCCAACCATGATGAAAAACACGTCCAAAAAGCGTTGAGTCATCAAAAATGCGTCGAGTCATCAAAACAAGTGTCAAGAGGCGTGTCTGGGACAATCTGCCATTTTGTGCCGCGGTCCAAGTCTTGATGCTGCGGCACGGTGCCGCGGCTCTTGGCCGAGAATTCCCTTGGTGCCGCGGCATGCTATTCATTTTCCTTGTGCCGCGGCATGGTCCAAATTTTCCTGGTGCCGCGGCACAAAGCCCGCGGCACTCGACCAGGGAACTTCCTAGTGCCGCGGCGCTGTGCCGCGGCCCTCCTTTCTAGTAGCCAAATCCGGTTTTCTTCTTCTTCATTTGATCAATATGATTTGTCTCCACACTTTATCCCATCAAGCATTCACGGTTCAATGCGTATTGACTGTGGCGCGAGACGTGGTGAGCCCTCAGATGGTGAAGTTTGCTACTAGTTTGAGCCCGGAGAGTGTAGTCGATATCAAAGGGGTTGTATCTGTGCCGGCTCAATCCATCACTGGCGCCACTCAGCAGGTTTGTGCATCTGAACGAGTTTTTGTTTATAAAGCTTTCGGAATTTTTGTTGTAGTGAAACTGAGGTATAGGGATTCGAAGTTTTGAAACTGAAATCTTTGAATCTGTGCTTCTTATATTGTATAATTGATTGACTATTATTAGTGTTGAGATTTTTTTAAAAGGAATATGATTATGGCAACATGTTGCTATTATGCATAATTCATAAATCGTAATATAGTTATTTAGGTTGGTTTATTTTGATTCTTGTGATTAGGTCGATATTCAAGTGAGGAAACTGTATTGTGTCCACAGGGCTGATCCCCTGCCCTTCACCATTGAGGATGCTGTTGAGAAAAAATTTCGCCCTGTAAAATCTGAAATATACTGGAAAATATATGCGATGAAAACGAATCGAGGCGAGAGTTGGACTCTCTATCCTTAAAGCTATATTGCCCCGCCTACGGTGGTACGAGATCATGCAATTAACTTCCCAAGATACAGCGATTCCGTATTGTAATTGAACCACTTCAAGAACAACACTCCACGAACTTATGCTAACCTCATCTACTCTCGGAGTAGAATAATATTATCCAATAATATTTAGTATCCTCGATACTTGTAGTGTTCGAATTTCGTACCCAAAAGAGGTGTTCACACACTTTTCATACATACACAATATTCACCCAATATCCAACATATGCTTCAAGAAGTGAATCTGAAATAGAAAAGGCTTTGCAGGTATCCGTTCTTTCTTTACTTGCAGTTTTCACTCACACACGAAGGCAAGCTTGCATGCCTCCTTTTACTAGAAAGTTTTGAACCAACGGAGTTTTTTTTTCTGAATGCAGGCAGGTCAACAGCTTGCTCATGTAAATCAGAATACTCGTTTGAATTTCAGATATCTTGACCCGTGCACGCCTGCTAATCAAGGAATGTTTAGCATCAAATGTCATATTAAGAATGTAAGCATTCATATGTTTACTTGTGGCATCTTAGAAGTAACATTCACATCCGTTTGCTCACTGAAGTTCAGTTCTGACTTTATTAGAATTTTGTTGGATTGGGTCCTTGTCTTTATTGGTGTTTTTATAAGAACTTGTGGGTTGGTTTGTTCTTTTTGGTATGAATTATGATTTATGGTTATAAATTTTGTCCTGTTGTCTGCTAATGGCCAATATTTTTGGTTTACATGTTTGGTGTTGGATAGAGTCCTTGTTCGCAGTTATCCTCGTTTTTTACTTTTTTGGTTGGAATCATTAGCATAATTGTTAATTCATTGAGATATTTTCTAACTGATTTATAATTTTATTCTATGTTTATGCAGAAAGTTAGTCAGTTTTTGTTGTCCGAGGGTTTTCGTGAAATTAAAACCCCAGAAATTATAGCGGGTTCTAGTGAAGGTGGTTTAGCTGTTTTCAAATTAGACTACAAAGGAAAACCTGCATGTCTGGCTCAGTCACCTCAGCTTCATAAACAAATGGCCGTTTCTGGTGATTTTTGGCGTGTATTTCGTATTGCCCTGTCCACAGGGCAGAGAACTCTTTTACACATAGACATTTGTGTGAATTTACAGGTCTTGATGTTGAAATGGATATTAAGGAGCACTATTCGGAGGTGTGTATTATTTTGTAAAAGCTTAGACTACTACTTTTTGATAGAGTAATTCGTTCTGTGACTCTAGGGTATAATCACAGCCATCTGGTGGACCACTCATGAAATTTTACCACATGGATGGCTGTGATTATCCCGGCCTCGAAGTCCCTGAGCTCCTAAGCATGATCCACAAGTTATAACATGAGTATATTAATGCAGGTGATGGACCTTGTTGATCGCTTATTTGTAGCAATATTTGACTATTTGAATGAGAAGTGTTCTAAGGAGCTCGAAGACATCAGGAGGCAACACCCTTTTGAGAATCTGAAGGTCGTCATGAACAATTTTATTGTTTTACCATATTAAGTAATAATGATGTGAAATAGATGAAGGGATGTATTACTTGTTGAGCAGGACCATGGTTTAGATACTACATATAAACTCTGTCAAAACAATTTTGTTTCCGTTGAGTTTTGTGTTAATACTTCTTATGGACTTTGGACATGCAGTACTTGCCGAAGACCTTAAGGCTTACCTTTGAAGAGGGGGTTCAAATGCTGAAGGTATTTTTTTTTTTTTCAAATATTAAGAAATGTTATCTTATTTCCTTTGGAAGAAAAGTAATTGGAGAAGATAAGAGGATTTAAGTCCTTAACTGACTCTTCAAGAAAATAGTTTTGTGACTTATTGTACGGTTTATGCTTTCTCTCGGCCAATATTCTAGAAACTTTAACATTTTATCTTTCTTGGTACTATTTGATATTAATATGGGTTTGTGACATCTCAATGAGTTTTGGTTATGCAGGAAGCTGGCGTGGAGATCGATCCGCTTGGAGATCTCAACACAGAATCAGAGAGAAAGCTTGGACAGCTTGTGCTCGAGAAGTATGCTTTCGCATTTTATTTTCGTTATACGTTTTTGAAATTATGATTTGGGTCACCATCTAATCTTTAGCACATTTTGTATTTGCTGAGCGAGTAAATGTACTGGCAATATATATATATCTATCATATTGGCATATTTGTGATTGTAGGTATAACACTGAGTTCTACATACTTCACCGCTATCCTCTGGCTGTTCGGCCATTCTATACCATGCCATGTTACATACGATGATCCCAATTATAGCAATTCGTTTGATGTTTTTATTCGAGGTAAATATTATACTATTTTAGTTACATGACACGAAAATAATTGTGCACAACATTTTCTTGCCCAAAATAATAAAGAATATGATAGATGTGTCTATTCTCACCTAGAAAGCACCTTGCAGCTTTTCTTAAATTTACATACTTGATATTTCAATGTAAAACTAATTTTAATTTCGAAAAATGTTTTGTAACATCTTTCACGATCCTCATGGACTCTTATTCTTCCTCTTATCTTTTTCTTTTATGTCTTTCTCAGGTGAGGAAATTATCTTAGAAGCGCAGCGTATTCACGTGCCATGGTACTTGGAAGAGCGGGCACTAGAATGTGGAATTGATGTCGAGACATTATCCACATATATTGAATCCTTCAGGTGCACTCTTTATTCTCAAGGCTCAAAAGTTTTCAGTGTTTGATGTAAAATGAGAGATATTCTTAGTGAGTATCGAGTCTCAATATCCCCATATAATCTCAATCATTTTTAATACACGTTAAGTTAGAAATTTATGCCGTATTTTAAATGTGAAAGTTCCAATTGTGTGGCACCATCTAGCAATGAACAGTTTTACTTGTGTGCTTCAATACAAATAAATCATCTCATCTGGCCCCATCAATTTGAGTATAATAAATCATGCATTTTATCACTACAAAATATTATGTTTTTTCATCGCTATATCATATTATCTGATTTGTGCCTGCTTCATTGTAAGGTACGGCACACCACCTCACGTACGGTGGATTTGGAGCCGATCTGGAGCGGCTCGTCATGCTTTTCTGCGCGCTCGACAACATTAGGAATGCATCACTGTTCCAACGTGATCCACGGAGGTTAGAGCCATGATATTATGCCTCAACAATTTCAGACTATGGCTTAGCAGATTACTAGTAAATAAGTTTTAGTTTTCAACAACAAAAAATATAATATAGTTACATAGCTCCAGAATCCCACACTTTTGGATACTGTATATGTTGACTATAGCTACAATTTTCATCACTATCTTAAGCTTTCTAATTACTCAAGAGGTCTGTTACTTAAACTTGTGTTATATTCATATAATACACGTACATACGTATAATTGAAAAATACTTCTTTTTCCCGTAATGAATAATAATTGTACGTTTGGGTTTATCTGTTTAGTACATGTACTTTACATATCACGTATAATACTTGATGAATAATACATTAATACTCTAATTTTGGTAAAAAAATAAATTTAAAATTTAGAATTATTATTAATTTATATAAGTACTAATTGAGTACTATACAATGAGAAAATACGAACGTTAATAATTAGGGATAAATGCAGACAAGCCCCTCACCTATGGGAGTAAGTGCACTTTGTCCCCCAACCTATTAAAATGTGCACCTGCCCTCACCTTTGGTTAACATTGCATTTAACCCCATGTTGATCTGATCCGACGGAATCAAAGGGATTATTCAATTGGAGATTCGAAGATACTTTGAGGTATGTGCACTTTGCTCCCTGACCTTTAAAAAATCTGCACTTAATCCCCTATCGTACACATTACTATTAAATTTTTATTTTGATTGAATAAAATGGAATGATTCATCAATATTTTGACAGACATCTAACGTAACCCAAGCAACCCACATTATTTACCAAACAATAATAATAATGATTCAAGGGTAACAACTAACAATTAATATATTTTAATTATCTAACCTACATGAAATTTTAAAAAAAAACATAACTATAAAAATAATTCGTAATTATAAGATAACTTGAATTATTGAAATGCCAATTTATACGTCAAGAAGTTTGTACATAACAGTATATTGATGAAAAATATTCCATTTTATTCAACAAAATAAGAATTTGATGGTAACATAAACAATAGGTGGTTAGATGCACATATCTCAAAGTATCAAAGAATCTCCGATGGAATATTTGTGAAAAATTCCTCTAGATTCCACTGGAGATATGCAAAGGGGGTAAAGTCCAACACTTGTCAAAAGTAAGGGTGTCATGTGCACATTTTGATGGGTTGGGGGATAAAGTGCACTTGCTCCAATAGGTGAAGGGGGTGTTTGCAATAATTAATTAAAATATTAATTATTGTCAACTAATGATTCATATGCAATATTACTGTTATAAATTAAAAAGCGAGTACAAGCAATGAGCTTTATAATTTATATGAAGAATATTTCCTTTTTTTTACTCTCGAGTAATTTATTTGTATTTGTATTATACTCGTACGTCTATGAATCCTTATTTCCCGTTTGTATCTTTTAGCCTATTTTTTCACCGTAACTTTCAATAAAATTTCATAATATACTCGTACTTATTAAATGACAAATTTTTCTCGTCCCGTATTAAATGATGAGTATATGTACTCGAAACAAGAAATTATGCTAATAATTTTTCCAGTTAAAACTTAGTAAAATCGATTGAGAATCACATTACGATCTAATTAAGCTTTGTCCCTGAAACTTAGTATGTACTAACTTTCGCACCTAGTTTGAATCCCCTTGGATGTAATTTTTTTTCCATATCCAATGCCAAGTCATCAAATTCTTGTCCTAGTGGCCTGCCAAGTCATCAATCTTCCCTCCAAAATAAAAAATCCCCAGTTTGGCCCCACATGTGACCGGCAAGCACAATATTTCCGCCAAATTGGTTAAATTTTTTCAAAATCAGACTAAATGTGCCAGTTTTTGTAACATACGGAATATTATTGCTAAGGACATATCTTAAAGGACCAAAAGTGAAAACCGGTGTACATACCGGAAGAAAAATGGATTTTTCCTCATATTCACACGTTCAAACAACTGGCTAATTAGATATTAAACATGTGGCTTTATTCTTTTTTAACCAAGCATCAACAGACATAATACTAAAAAAAAAAACACTACGTTTTCAACTCCTTGAAAGTTCTTAGACTAAATAGATTTTGGTTAATAAATAGTTATAATAGTTTGAGCTGCCAGGATCGAATGTTTTTCTCTCTGCAAGAAATTTCCCTCTTTGCTATACTATAGAGACTTTTGGCTGCTACTTTCTGCAAGTACAAACTAAAATTTACATGAAATACTCTCTTCCATCACCTAAATTTCTTGTCAATTTAGATGGAGATTTATCATATTACATTACAAAGATGTAGTATTTTTCTGAGCTGATACTAGAGAAAAGGATTTGGTCACGTAGTTATCAATTTCGGGAAAATTGCATTTTTCGTCCCATAATTGGCACCCTCTACACTTTTAGTCCCGTGCTTGTTGATTTTCTCACTTTTTGTCTCGTAAGTGATCAAAATTCTCACTTTTGGTCCCATGACCAAATTCCGTTAGGGATTTAACAGATCTGGCCGTTAAATTAATAAAAAAGAAAAGAAAAAACATTAAAAAAAGGGGTGGGGAACAGTAGTCGTCTTGCCCACCCCACCCTCACACAGTCACACACACACACATTCACACACACAAACTCGCACGCACACACACCATCTCACACACAGCAACACACACACACGCAATTACACGCACACACACTCACACATACACATTCACACAGTCAGACACACAGTCACACACACACGCATTCATACGCCACACGTAGTCACACACACATATGTATATACATATATACATATATATATAATTACTTTTCTTTTAAGTTAAAATTTTTATTTTAAAATTGGTATTAGAAGTAAATCTAAAAATGTGAAGGGGGTAATATGGTAATTCAGTTTTTTTTTTGTTTTTTTTAATGTTTTTTCTTTTATTTTTTATTAATTTAACGGCCATAACCGTTAAATCCCTAACGGAATTTGGTCATGGGACCAAAAGTGAGAATTTTGATCACTTATGGGACCAAAAGTGAGAAAACCAAGAAGCGCGGGACCAAAAGTGCAGAGGGTGCCAATTATGGGACGAAAAAAGCAATTTTCCCTATCAATTTCTACTACAAAAGTTTGAGATCTATGCATAGTGTTCCAAGTTACAATTTGAAACTTTTTTCGGGAAGCTTGAAGACTCGAAGACGGTTGATATTGAGTTCAAAAAGGTGACATTTGTATATCCATTTAGGTCAAATGTAATTTTCTTAAGGATATATTTGGCTCTTGATTTTGGCGATGATTTTGGCGAAGAAAAGAAAAGGAAAAATGAAATTGGTAAAAATAAAAAGCACAAAATGTTATAAATTGGAGCAAGTATAATGTTTTCATTTTCTTTTTCCTCACCAAAATCCAGAACCAAATAGAGCCTAAATGTTTTTGAACTCAAGAGTAAACGTGGCCATGTGGTGACTTTTATTGGAGAACGTGGGTGAGGAATGTCAATAGTAAATGACTGATTAAAAAACATTTGGAATTTACAAATCAAGTTTGATGTTTATTAGATTAGGTTTCAAGTCATTGATCTAAAATTTAATTAGATATACAACAAATATATTGATTTATTTCAATTATATGTTTGCTTCATTTCGTAATACTTGTTTCGAAAGTTGTGTGCTTAGGTTCCTAGAGAGAAGGTTTCGAAAGAATAATATCGTGGTCTATGTTATTCTAGAATTAGCTACATTCTTCTCTCCATTCCGACATAGGTTGGTGATAAAGTACAAGCACATTTTTAGTTAAAATTTTGGCAATTTCATTCTAAGTTTGTGAAAATGTGAGATTTCTTCCTATTTATTTATTTATTATTATTTTATTTTTTTTGCTTATTTTGAGATTTCTTCCAAAGACAAACATGTTGAAAATTTTGAGGGAAACATTCATTTTTGTCTCATAGGAGTTCGGTCAAAACATTTTTAGTCCAATATGATATTTTTTTACACTTTTGGTCCTAATAGACTGAAAATGTGACACTTTTGGTCCCAAAAGTTAAAAAATTGACGAAAAATGGCAAGTGTTTTGGACGGTTGGGGACCAAAAATGAATTTAATTTAGAATTTTTATTTCATATTCCACTCATTCTAATAGAGTGTGTGTCTCACGTTGGTATTTTCCGTCAAAAAACATACGGTTGGGACCAAAAGTGTCACATTTTGAGACCAATGGGACCAAATGTGTTAAAAAAATCCTGTAGAACTAAAAGTGTTTTAGCCGAACTCATGTGGGACCAAAAGTGATATTTTCCCAAATTTTGATTTAGTAAATTGTGTTTTAACACAATTTTATTAGACATTTAAGTGAATTCTGTGTGTCGAAAGCGGAATGTCTTTACCTTAAATTAATCTACGTTTCCAATAGATAAATATTGTGTATTTAATTACTCAAATCGAATTTCGAGTGAATGAGAAATTAATTAACAAAATTTGTCACTTAAAATGTGGTTCATAATTAAAATCAATGAATTGATATGAACATATACGATTAAATGATCACAATCATATGATCGACGGTCGCGATAGTATGGGAAATAGTTCATTTAGTCCGGGGACTAAAGTGTTCAAATCAAAAAATGGATGGACCAATTTGTAAGGAAATAATTGACCAAGATTCAAAGTTTTGGGGTCAATTTGCAAGTTCTGAATTTGGGGCTGAATTGCATAGCAGTGGGTGCATCCGCCATACTGGATTAGTGCCCACCCAAGGACTGAATTTATTGGCTGTTGAGTGGGTGCATGGTGCATCCACCCACACCGGATCGCCGCATGTGTCAGGGGGTTTTCGTTCAAGGTGCAACGCTTGGGGATAAAATGAAAAGTTGTTTCAGGGGGGCTTTTCGCCCAAAAGCCACAACTTTTGGGCCCTTTTGCAGATGCCAGAAAAGTTACTTAATTATGATATTACTTTTAAAATAAATCAAAACTCGGTATATGTTTTCATTTCAAAAAAAATAATCGAACTGGCATAAATTGAATTTGAACTTCATTATCAAGATATTGACAAGTCTTGACGAAATCATTTATTTAGGATTAGATTGAAAGTTATAATTACATCCTCTTTAATATGAAAAATTACATTCACCCCCTCAAGGGCAAAATAGGAAATTTATAAAATATCTTTTGATGATATCATCAAATTCTATTAGTTTTTTGACGGAAGGGGGTGATTGTAATATTTTATTATAAGGGGGGGCTATTTTTTATGTGCCCAAAATAAGTGGATTGGACTGTAATTACACTAAAGAGGAATAATGTATTTAACACTTGATATATTTGTCAGTTTTCAACTTGTATATATTCCCAGATTGTTTAGCATATATAGACAGCCTATACAAGTTGATATATATAAGATATATATATATAGATATATAATTGTTTATGGCTCTTTGATGAGCCAATGAGAATGTTGACTTTTGATAATGGAATATCTCTGTGTCTCTGTGACTGTGTGTTTTACATGTGCAGCTTTCCATGTGATAAGATCCACCTTCTCACTACTAACTTGACCTTTTAACTTTTCAATTACAATGAAACAATATGTTGAAACAATTAATATCAAGCCCTTTAACAATTTAATTTTTCTTATTTGAAATTTTGAAATAGAACAAAGGAATAGCTATGCATATGTGCAGGAAGAATACATATGTGGTATAATTTCTCAAGGAAAATAAAAATTCAAAGACCAAACATAAAGGACAATCTTTTGTCTTTTGCTTTGTGTTGGAAAAGGCTGCAAAAAGGGTTGTTTGTTTCCACATGCATCATAATTGAGAAAATACATGCCATTCTACAATATATTATTACATCATATATATATATATATATATATTGATTTAGGTCCAAAATATATATCGAGCTTACTCAATCAGTATGATCTTGTAAAAGAACCAATAGTTACCAATCAAGATTATAGATTGCACTCGGACTGACCGAACTGCCTACGTACCTCTATGAGATCAAGTCTAACGTAGTTGAAGTGTGTAGTATATCTCTGCTATTATTTTGTGGGTTCGTATACGAAATCCAAATTTATGTTATAGGATCGTACTGTCAAGTTTTAGCCTTAGTAACGAAGATACGAATATGCCTTACGAAGTCTATTAAATGCTTAGCTCCCGCCCTTGTGTTTACAATAAATGCTTGTATTTATAGCATTTACACGCTGTACGAATGAAGTTCTCACAGCTGGATACCCTACTAGGATGATGACACGCGTCCTTGGAGGATGGTCAGGATCATATTTCGTAGGGTCGAGTCACGAGTTGATCTGATCCGACTAGAAGAAACAAGCGGATCTTGTAGTGTTTTACAATTATAGTGTCCGCTAGGGACCTTATAGCGTAATTTCATCTTTACGACTTAATATCCTCCATATACGAGCCATATTTTCTTATATTCTAAAAGACCTAACGAATCCACGAGGCTTTATATTTATTCGATATATATATATATATATATATATATATATATATATGGAAACTATATATAAAAGCCTTAATTTTGTCGAGCATTGCTGGCATTTCAAAATAAAACATAACTTTAATTTATGCATATGAATTTGCGAAAATGAATACAAAAATATACCGGACTCAATTTTTGTCTACAGATCAAGTGTGGCAATTATAGGATCCATCAAAACCCATGAAAAACTCCAAAAATGAGGAAAAAAAATAAAAACTCTTTTTCATCTCATTTTATGTTGACAATAGTAATTAATAATTCCATTTTTATGAATGGAACCATTCAAACTAATATTTGTTCATTTGCTTTATTCTATAAAATCGCATTTCCTAATTAATACGTTCAAGTACAAGATTTTTTCTATACAAGAAAACTCAAAACATTTTTATTCAGAAATATAGATTAGTCACATTATATGTCAACCTCGAATTAGGTCTTTAAAGAAAACTTCAAGGATTTTGCGATAAGTTTATTATTTGTGATGTCGGTACCTAAGTAATTAACACTCAAACAAAGAAACAAAAGACTAAATTTGAGATTTGAGCACTCGTTCTTTTACAATTCTACAAATATCCCCAATGTCAGAAGAAGAGTTTCATATTTACAAATCTAAGCTAACAATTAGAATTGTTCAAAATAATGTTTTCTCTTCTATTGTTTAAAATGAAAATGATAAACGATAAAATATTTATGCGAAGTAACATGGTGAATGCTTAAACAGAAACTCCATAAATTGCATATAGAAAGTGGAAATTAAATAATATATATCACTTAATTGTACATTGTAGCAAGTGAGTGGTTCATGAATACAATGAAAAAATCAAAGTGGTTAGATTATGGGCTTAAAAAATAATTTGTGATAAGATCCAGCTGTTATAGCTTACGATCAGAGATTAAACCAATTATTGGAAACCAATTTGAATCTTGAATTGGTCCCTAATTGACAGCTCTATTCTAACAATCTGTTTCCATTGAACTATCCCCTATATATACTTGCTCACTAAACCTATTCCAATCATCTCTTCCCCTACTACAACACCTAAACTTAGTCTTATATTCATCTTAAGCCAAGGGGAAAGCATTCAGTGTCCACACATTGGGCGGAGTTAGTGACGCTTTCCGGCGACAGAATGAGGATACACGGCAGCGGCCCCGCCACAAGGGGTCGGCTGTTGCCACAACTACTAGTGGCATTGGCCATTTTGGCAACTTCAAATATGGTCTCTGCTGACCCTTACATCTACTCCTCTCCTCCACCACCTTATGTGTATAAGTCACCACCACCACCTTCTCCGTCTCCACCACCACCTTATGTATACAAGTCACCACCTCCACCCTCACCTTCTCCACCACCACCCTATGTGTACAAGTCGCCACCACCACCCTATGTGTACAAGTCGCCACCACCACCCTCACCTTCTTCACCACCACCGTATGTGTACATGTCTCCACCACCACCCTCACCTTCTCCACCGCCATCGTATTTGTACAAGTCTCCTCCACCACCCTCACCTTCTCCACCTCCACCGTATGAGTACAAGTCTCCTCCACCACCCTCACCTTCTCCACCACCACCTTATGTCTATAAGTCTCCTCCACCACCCTCACCTTCTCCACCTCCACCGTATGTGTACAAGTCTCCGCCACCACCTTCACCATCTCCTCCACCACCATACTACTATAAATCTCCACCACCTCCTTCATCATCGCCACCACCACCCTATTACTACAAATCTCCACCACCACCTTCTCCCTCTCCACCTCCACCATACTTCTACAAATCTCCACCACCGCCATCACTATCGCCACCACCACCTTACTACTACAAGTCTCCTCCACCACCCTCACCTTCTCCACCTCCACCATCATACTACTACAAATCTCCACCACCACCTTCACCCTCTCTGCCTCCACCTTACTACTACAAATCTCCGCCACCTCCATCACCATCGCCACCACCACCTTACTACTACAAATCTCCTCCACCCCCGTCCCCATCTCCACCCCCACCTTACTACTACAAGTATCCACCACCTCCCACTAAATCTCCACCTCCTCCTTACTATTACACGTCACCACCACCACCCGTGAAGTCTCCACCACCTCCTTATTACTATACTTCTCCTCCACCACCAAAGAAGTCTCCTCCATCACCATACTACTATACTTCTCCACCACCACCGATGAAGTCAACACCTCCATCATACTATTATAAGTCTCCTCCACCACCGGTTCCTTACTACCCTCCACACCATCCATTGGTGGTTAAGGTGGTAGGAAAAGTATACTGTTACAAGTGCTATGATTGGGCATACCCAGTGAAGTCCCATAACAAGAAACATCTCAAAGGTACACAAACATTGCCATAATTTTCCCTACATTTTGTTAAAAAAAAAAAAAAGAGGAATCTCATGATTTAATATGGTTCCATTTTAGGAAATATGAAAGAGGAAAATATGTAACTTGAGTTTTATTATGTCAACTTCTCTCTGTCATGCAATACCTAAATAGCTTGAGTTTCTTCAACATTTAGAAGAACAAAGGTGAAGAACAAAGGTTAAGGATTAGCTAAACATGCACATTAACCTAGTAATATTGCGTTTTTTATATAACACACACCCATATATATATATATATATATATATATGACTTTTTGTGTCTCTTTCTTATCTTAATAGCGATTTCCCACGATGGAGTGCCACAATGTCATATCATTGTGGGATTGACAAGTGTCCATTAAAAAAAAACTGTTAATAATAATTCAAATTAAATGGGCACTTGTCAACCCCACAATAATGTGACACCATTGTGGCACACCATCATGGGATAGAAGATCTGTTCCGGATTTAAAGTGTCTACGAAATTAATGAGATATAAGGATTATTTTTCACAGGCTCCTTATGGTCGATTGGTTGGAATTTTGTTATGTAAATTGACCTAATTAAAAATGGTCAACGCTAAATTAAATTACTATTGCTTCGGAAGGTTAAGAAATCCTTTTCTTGGTAGAAAAAATATTTCTAATCATTTAATTATTTAGTGATTTAAGAAATTATTACCCAATTGTTTCTGTTGACATCACCTTACAGAGCGAGCACTATTATTTAAAATTTTATATACATGTGGATCAGGTGCTGTTGTAGAGATAACATGCAAGGTAGGTGACAAAGAAATTGTGGCATATGGAAAAACCAAAATCAATGGAAAATATAGCATTCCAGTTGAAGGATTTGAGTATGGTAAGTATGGAGCAAAGGCATGCCAGGCTAAGCTCCATGCACCACCCAAGGGCTCTAAGTGCAGCATCCCAACAAATCTTCATTTGGGAAAGAAGGGAGCAAACCTTAAAGTAAAGTCAAAAAATAAGTATGAAGTTGTGCTCTCAGCTAAGCCATTTGCTTATGCTCCAAAGACACCTTACAAGGAATGTAATAAGCCCAAGCCAGCCCCTACACCTTATTACTACAAATCTCCACCACCTGCTCCAACTTACGTGTACAAGTCACCACCGCCACCGCCACCAACTTATATCTATAAATCACCACCACCTCCCGCTTATGTGTACAAATCTCCACCCCCTCCCACACCAACATATGTATACAAGTCACCCCCACCTCCTCCTTATGTTTACAAGTCTCCACCCCCTCCTCCACCAACCTACATATACAAGTCACCACCACCACCTGTTTATATTTACAAGTCTCCTCCACCACCCTACATCTACAAGTCTCCACCTCCACCGTCCCCATCGCCATCAACACCGTACTACTACAAGTCACCACCTCCACCGTCCCCATCTCCTTCACCACCCTACTACTATAAATCACCACCTCCACCATCTCCATCGCATCCACCACCTTACTACTATAAATCACCACCACCGCCATCACCATCACCTCCAACGTCATATTACTATAAGTCTCCACCACCACCACCACCACCTTCACCTCCGTCACCTTACTATTATAAGTCTCCACCACCACCCTCACCATCACCTCCACCACCCTATTATTATAAATCTCCACCACCTCCATCACCATCTCCCCCTCTTCCATATTACTACAAGTCTCCTCCTCCACCTTCTCCATCTCCACCACCTCCCTACTATTACAAATCTCCACCGCCGCCATCCCCTTCACCACCACCACCCTACTACTACAAATCTCCACCACCACCATCACCAACACCTCCAACACCTTACTACTACAAGTCGCCTCCACCACCATCACCATCTCCTCCACCATATTATTACAAGTCCCCACCTCCACCATCACCATCTCCACCACCGCCCTACTATTACAAGTCTCCACCACCACCATCACCATCACCTCCACCACCTTACTACTACAAATCGCCTCCACCGCCGTCATCATCTCCTCCTCCACCATATTATTACAAGTCACCACCACCACCATCACCATCTCCTCCAACTCCTTACTATTACAAATCCCCACTACCTCCATCCCCATCTCCTCCTCCCCCATATTACTACAAGTCTCCACCTCCACCTTCACCATCTCCACCACCTTCATACTACTACAAGTCACCACCACCACCTTCACCATCTCCACAATCTCCATACTACTACAAGTCTCCACCACCTCCATCTCCTTCACCGCCACCACCCTACTACTACAAATCTCCCCCACCACCGTCGCCATCTCCTCCACCTCCATACTACTACAAGTCCCCACCACCACCAGCTCCTTCACCCCCACCACCCTACTACTACAAATCTCCCCCACCACCATTACCTTCACCACCACCTCCTTACTACTACACATCTCCCCCACCACCATCACCTTCACCACCACCACCCTACTACTACAAATCTCCCCCACCACCATCACCGTCTCCTCCACCTACTTACTACTACAAGTCCCCACCACCACCATCACCATCTCCACCTCCACCCTACCACTACAACTCTCCACCACCACCATCGCCATCTCCTCCTCCACCCTACCATTACACTTCTCCACCACCACCTTCACCCTCGCCTCCACCTCCTTATGTTTACAAGTCTCCACCTCCCCCTTCACCATCTCCTCCACCTCCATATTACTACACATCACCTCCCCCGCCCGTAAAGTCACCTCCACCTCCGATGTACATCTATGCTTCTCCACCTCCTCCAACCCATTATTAAGCTTCAAGAACTTAGAAATGTTCCTCGGGCATTCACGTAAGTAACTCTCCTAATAAATTGTTGTATTTCTAATAATCAACTTTCTTAGTTCACCAACATACTTTCATTGTTCATTTTGCAGCATCCAGTTCAAAATCCAAAATAAAAGAAGGCTTCTTGAGGAGAAGATTCAAGCATCAACTATCAGTAGCAAGGAGTTTATTTAATAAGGTTCTCCAAGCACTAGAAAGCATAGAATTTCGCTTCTTGGACCAGTTTGCATCTACTTGTTTCACAGTGATTTTACACATTGTACTTGTATATCCTCAGAAGTGGTTCAAAGATGATTTAACTCTTCAAGTTCAAGTTGTATCTATGGGCAAGGAGTTGATAGAGTTGTCATTTTATGTTTTATTCAGTATAGTGGATACCCTTGTTTGATTAGAATTTACATTCATTTACCCATTGTTTCTTGTATTTCATGTGCTCAATGTTAGTGTAATAAAAAGGTCCTGCCTTTTTTCTTCCGAAACTCCATGCACAAATATGTTGTGTTCTTTTCCATGCTTACATTATGTTGCATATAATGCACATAATGAATATACGGGAGTTACAATTAATTAGCCAAATCGACTATTTATCAATGTGCAACTGTAAGTAATCTAGGCAAAATTGCATCTTTGTCCTACATGATAAACTCACTTTAATTTTAGTATCACGTTTTTCACAATTTTTATTTTTAGTCCAAATGTTTCAAACAAATTGCAATGTTAGTTTCATTTTCCCACTGTTAGAAACCCCTGAACTATACAACTTGTGCAAACACTTTCTCTCCAAGCCAATAATTATCTGTATCACTTATTCCTTAAAACTACATTAAAGTACACTTACCACTTCTTGTAGCATCTATAATGACTTTAAAACTCTCTTAATTGTGCAAGGGCACATGGTCATTGGGGGAAGGAAAAAGGCAATGAAATTGTTAATAAGAAAAAAAACAACAAAAGTAAAAAATAAAAGAAAAGTAAGGTTAATGTTATTTGTGATAATTTACAAGTTAAGAAAGCGGATAAGTGTATTATTGTGTTGTTCAGAGGGTAAGTGATTCAAAATATTCTTTAGGGGTGTTCTATAAAACTTTCATAACCAAAAGGACTAAAATGCAGTTTGAAAATCATAAGTTACCGCATCTCCATTAGATTTTCACAAAATAGAAAGCAAAAGACTAATTTTGTTTAACGAAATGACTAAGTTTGCCATCTTTTTTGAAAATACGGAGAAATAAAGTAATATTAAGCATGGGACTAAAAGTAAATTAATCTAGGGACAGCAAATGCAATTCTGCCAAATAATCTATTTATTAAGAATATTGAAATCATAACACCTGTTGATTTTGTTGATTTGTATCTAGGTCTGTTGATCGAGTCGGACGAGCCAAGCCTGTGAGCTTTTATCATCAAGGCTTCAAATTGTATGAGCATTTTTGCTCAAAGCTCAAGCCCGATTTTAAAATTTATCCGAGCTTAACCAAGCCCAAACCAGTCTAAATTTGCTCTCTGGATCTTTTTAAAAATTACTCGTAATAAAGTTAATCTAATATCTTAATTAAAAAAACATTAATAATTTGAAATGTTCAAATTTTAACACCGTCTATGCTATAATAAAAAAAATGTAATTAATTTCACCAAGTTAAACTGTTGATTATCTAAGCTTAATAAAGTAACCATAACACATTGCCAACTTATTAACGTATCAATCCACTTTTCTTGCACTTGTAAATAAAAAGTTAAACATTATAGAAAGTCACCAGAAATCAATAATAGATTTTATTGAGTGGTTATGAGCAATGAACTAATTAGAAAATCAATTAATCTAGCAAAATGATGAAATAAAAAATTAATTTTAATATAATATTTTTTGTTGGGAAAGTTTTAGAACTAAAGAATGACTGAATTGAAGGATTATTTTCTCCATTCAAACTCTTGATATTGCCCGTACAATTTTGAGTTATATAAATATTAATTGTTAGATTAGAGAAAATTCCCTAGGGAACTTGTATTACGGTAAACAAGAAACCCTAACTATAAACACGGAAAAGATAAATACAAGGAAACATAAAGAAACCTAAATTAACATAATTACTAGAAAGATATGGAAAGATATTATATTATCTAACACTCCCCGCAGTCGAAACGTGAGAGTTTTGAAAGTTGAGACTGGACCAAAGAAATCCGCTCATAGAGAATTCGATAAGAAGACGGCGACAAAGATAAAAGGCAGTGGCGGCTCCAAGTTCTCATTTTCCAAAAGTGAGCGGCGGCAACTCACAAAACAAAAGGCGGCGGCGGGCAAAGGTGGTGCGGCGGCCCACGACCAAAGAGAGAAGGCGGCGGCAGCCATAGGAAAAAAAAGAAAAATTAGATAAAGGAAAACTAAACTAGATAAGGGGCGCCGGACATGGACGGGAACTTGAGGATGGCGGCGGAAGCAAGAGATCGAGAGACCATGACTCGAAGCCATGACTCTGATACCATGTTAAATTAGAGAAAATCCCGTAGGGAACTTATATTACTGAGTAATATACTTATAGAGATATATGTACTTGGTAAACAAGAAACCCTAACTATAAACAAGGAAAAGATAAATACAAGGAAACATAAAGAAACCTAAATTAACATAAATACTAGAAAGATATGAAAAGATATGGAAAGATATTATATTATCTAACATTAATATTGTATTTACTTTTAATATATGATTATAAATATTGTATATGTGTATATATATATATATATATATATATATATATACAATCCCGAGTCCAATTCAAGCCAAGTCTGCTTTTGCCCATGCTCGACTTGAATTTGAATACAAACCCCAGTCTTCTTGAAGTTGTCTTAAGCTCGATTCATACAAAATTCAGCTTGGGCTCGATTCATATAAAACTTGACTTGAAATTTATCAAGCCGAACTTACGAATTTTGAGTCAGCTTGAGTTCATTGACAGTCCTATTTTTGTTGATATATATGACAATTCAGTTAAAAAACTAAAAACGTTTTTGAATCGTACACTAACAAATGAATTATTCATTTTAGGGCACATAAAAAATTTTATATACTACTCGTCAAGTTTTTAGGTTCACTTATACTTTTAATGAGTCCATATATGGAATAATTAATCCCCGTGATGGTCTATGCTAAGAACCAATGTAACACTAATTAAACACAAAGGATACTTAACAATGTCATAAACGTGCAGTTGTTTCCACCGGTAAAGAAGCTGAAATTTTCACTAATAAACTAATTAGTTCTTATTTCAATTCCTATTTCATTTTGTGTTCCACCTTGGAAAAATAGGCCAAATGTATAGCATTTGCACTTAATTGTATATTTGACGAAAAGTCTACCCCACATCACACATATTTGAAATATGAAATATATTGATGAAATATTAAATTAAAATAGAGAACTAAACTTATATTTTAGTTATGACCATAGCCAAAGTATTTAGTTAACTGGTGCATGAAATGCATAAAGTGTACTGACACCGGAACATTGATATAGAGATCCATGTGACATGGAAATATGGGCAAAATACATTTTCTACCCTTTAACTATTCACTTTGCCGCATTTAGATCCCTAAACTATTAAATGTAACAAAACGGTCCCTGAACTATCAAACGTAACAAAATGGTCCATCAACTTGACAGATGTTTAGATTGCCGTGAATGTTGCTGACATGACACTAGGTTTGACCATTGCAATATGGCAATTGAAAATTTTGCCAATTTTGCCCTCACTTGCTTTCTATAAAATGGATCTTTTGTGTACTTATACTTTTGCTACTTTTTACCATTTTCTATTAACCTTGTGTTGAAAATAATACACAAATTTTCTACTAAGATTAATCATTAATAGTCCCTGAAGTATCATATGTTTATCCCATTTACGTCCTAAAGTAAAAAAATTTACGCTAAGGTCATATTTTCATCTCACTTTGGTCCTTTTCGGTCATTTTTGACCGGAACAATCGATTTTCTATTGCACTTTGGTCCCCGAAGTATCAGATTTGTATCACTTTGGTTCCTAAATCTAAAAATAAATAGAAAATTGTTATTTATATAAATTTAAATTAATTAATTGAATATTTAAGTAATCATTTAATTATTTCATGAGTAAAAAATAATAATTTTTTTATCATTTTATTTAGACGTTAATTATTAGTATATCTTAGTTATTTTTATTCTTTTATTTTAAAATTAATTATTAATATATATTAATTTTTCATCCTTCTATTTAGACATTACCTATAAGTATTTACTAATTTATAATAGTTAAATAATAATCTATATTAGTTAAATAATAATAATTAAATTATATACTAATTTACTTTTTATTCAGGATAATTGCCAAGAACATTTTTTTCCGTTTTTTCTTTTTGCATTTGGGAACCAAAGTGATTCAAACTTGATACTTCAGAGACCAAAGTGCAACTAAAAATCAGCTGTTGCGGTCAAAAATGACCGAAAAGGACTAAAGTGAGACGAAAATATAACTTCAAGGACAGTAACGTAACAGATTTTACTTTAGAGACTTAAGTGAGTCAAACTTGATACTTTGAGGACTATTAGTGACATTAACCTTTTCTACTAATTTATTTTAGGAAAAATTACTACAAACACCTTAAAATAAACTTTTATATCCAAAGAATTCATGATAATAATTTTCAATAAAAAAACCCACTTCACCAACTTTTTATTCAAAAATCAAACGTAATGTTAGTAAATATATGTACTTAATTGCCCTTAACTTTTTAGATTAAAAATAAATCAATTTTAGTTCTATATAGAGATTTATTTATTTAAAATTTTTAAATTGATAAATGATACTAATACTGATTTTAATTTTAAATTTTCAAAAGTTTTAATCTCTTAAAAATTTTGAAAATAATATAATTACCATAATATAATTAAAATAAATTATATAAATATTTAATATTAAAAACAAAATCTATATTATACAATTTATCATTTTGATAAATTTAAACAAAAAACTATTGATAAAAAAATTAATTGATCAATTCTTAAGTTCATAAATAAAGGGTAATTTAGTCCACTTACTTAGTAAATGAAGTGTAATAACAATTTCTTGTTCAGTTCTAGATTATCCTTATTTTGTTAAGTTATGAATTAATCAAGTAATTTTTTTTATCAAGATCTCTTTTTTCTAATTTTTTAAATTGATAAAGAGTATAATACAAATTTTATTTTTTTGACTATTAAGTACTTTAAATTTTTATATTTTTTATTTTATTTTTAATATGGTAATTATTTAATTATATTTTTAAAATTTTTTAAGAAGATTAAAAATTTTGAAAATGTAAAGTTAAAATCATAATTTGTATCAATTATTGATATAAAATTTCTAGATAGAAATATAATTGATTAATTTTTGCTCTAGAAGGCTTATCTGCTAGACAGACTGATCGGACTTATGTCGACTCTTTTAGTTTCTACTACAACAATAGAACGAGCATATTCAAGTATAAAAAAAATCAAGACGAGATTGCGTAGTAAAATCGAAGATAATTTTTTGAATAGTTTATTACTAGTTTATATTGAAAAAGAAATTGCTCAAACTTTCAATATCAACTCGATCATTGACAAGTTTTATGTAATGAAGAAACGTGGAGCACAAAAAATTGATTATTTTAAGAAAAAAAAGATCATAATCGCACCGGAAAAAATGTGTGTAAAAAATAAATATTAAATATTTATATTTTCAGATTTGATCTCGCCCCCTCACTCAAAATCCTTGCTACGTCCATGTCTGGGGCCTCAATTTTGCTAATAGAGCTAGGCTTCATCAGCTTTGTAATTTACTATTTGAATATCATTATAAAGAGTCTTTTCTGAATTTTTCTTATTTGGTGAGGATTACCTAGGTGACAGAGATCATTTCAGAAGAAAATTTCGATATGATTTTGTAAACTTTGACCCTAAAGATATGCTCTTTTTATTGACCACTTAACTATCTCATGATTGATCAAATGTATAAACGGATCTTGAAAATCGTGCGTACATATATATATTCTAATGCTCATTGCTATGACAAGAGTTATTATTTGAATATTATAATTTCTATCACTCATGGCATGCTTTTAATTCTCAGTAAAAATATTAAGATTTAGCCATGGCAGCTTGGGCGAGTGATGACGAAAACTAAGGGATGAGTGGCTGGAAAAATGATTTTGTTTATAAATTAAAGAGCATATATGTCAATTACATCCATAATATTCTCGCATTAGAATAATTGATCTGGCATTATTACCAACATTATAGAAGGGTTAGGTACTAAATATTTTTTCAGTTGATGTTTCATAATTTTTTTCATAAGCTAGTGAACTGATAATATATCTCATTTTGCAGTTTTTGTCATGTGATTGATGTGCATATAAGTCCATTTTCCTCCAAATTCCACTTGCAGGGTTATTTCAAACAACTTGGCAAGCTATAAATTAAAAAGGGTAAATTACCCCCTGTGATATTCGTTATTATCACTCCGCCCTTCTGTAAAAAAAATTTATCAACTTACCCCCCTGTGAATAAATTAAAGCAGCAATTTAACTCCCTATGCGCCTCACTCTCCTGTTTTGAAACTGGTTATCCGATATTTGTCAACAAATGACTGTTTTGCCCTTAATCTTACAACCGTTGGATCTGATCCACTAAAATCAACGGTTCATATATTTTTATAATTAAACAATATATTACATATATATATATATACACAAATTTAACAAAATTTAAACTTAGAATATATATATATATATATGTATATATATTTAACAATAATATATAAGTACCACACCGGCCACCGGCCCAACTACAACCACCGGAGACCACCCCAACTACGACCACCTGCAATCCACCACCTTCAACCTCCAAATCAACACCTTCAAATCAAAACCCACCAGCCACCATGCCGACCACTGCCAGAGCCACCATCCGCCCACGCCGACCCACACCCCACAACCTCCACCTCTGTGAATTGGTTTAGGTGAGGTGAGGTCACCTCCCCCTCCACCTCCATAGCTCACCTCTCCAAATCAAACTCAACTCACCTCCACAACCCACCTCTGTGAATTAGGATGTCACCATGGATGGCAATTGCAATCCCTTTGTTTATATATATAATAACATATAAATATATACGTATATATACAGTTATACATATTATTTGAAAATTTGCAGATTGGAAAAAATCTGCAAATTTGCAACCCCTTTGAAGAATTTCAGCTAATGGTGTCTTTTGCGGAACTGAATTTGTGTGGGGAAGATGTTTAGGGGATGATTTTGGGTAGAGATGGTGTATTAGGGTTAGGGTTTTGGGGAAGAAGTTGGGGATAAAAAATCTGATTTTCAGATTAGCAAATTGGATATTTGCAACCAAATTTGCAGCAAGCCATTTTGCAATTCTGAAGCATTGAAGCTCGATTGACAGCGACGGCAGTATGATTTGTAGAGATGAGAGGGGAAACAGTAGCAAGTGGTGGTGGTGGTGGTGGCGGCGGCGGCGGCGGCGGGCTCGTCGAACAGGGGCGCAAGTGGTGGTGGGTGGAAGGTGAAACAGAGGTGCAACTGGTGGCGGCGGCGGCAGCGACTGCGTTGGTGAAGAAGATGAAGAAAGAAAAATAACAAATAAAATAGAAAATAATTATAGAAATAAATTAATAATTAATAAAAAAAATATATAAAAAAAACTATATTGTGTAAATATCTAAAAAGGATAAGGGTATTAAAGTCTTTCAATAAAATTTTGTAAGCAAAAATGTCATAGGGAGGCAGTAAAACCTATTTTAAAATTACAAGGGAGTAAACTGGCAATTTTTTTTTCACAGGGGGGCGGAGTGATAGTAACGAATATCACAGGGGGGTTGGGTGTAATTTACCCAAATTAAAAAGTATGGTGAATGTCGCATTCTACCCATCCTGATTTATGATACGTGGACATGAAGGTGAATGAACGAGAATCGAGAGATTGATATATGAAAGATCTCCGTCCAAGCCGTACATACGACTTTCATCGAATACGGTTGTCCGCAAAAAATCTATATGTATCTATAAGATCGAGTATGGAATTCTGAGTAATGCATGAACGTGGAAAGAAATTATCATTTTGCCTATAACACATACCATGTGAACCTATTTACAATTGAATATATATATATATATATATATATAATATTCAATTAAGTACATTAATGAATAATGACATTATTTTTGTTCATATTAAAAAATTCTCCCACTTATTCGAGTGATTAAAGTGCAACTAAGGACTAAAGTGCAACTAAGGACTAAAGTGCAATTAACAAATTTAATCTTATTATTTTGGCCCTAGATACTGCCATAATCCACAGGGAAATGGTTGGGACAAAAGTGAAACACAAATTAGATTTTATGGATGGTAGTGTAACATTTGGTACTTTAAAAATTAAAGTGATACTATGGGAAAACTACATGAACTATTAATGACATTTCCTCCTAAATATATCATCTAGGTCAATTGACTTTTTACGTCGGTCCAACTGACTAAGCCATTGACGCAATAATTCAATTGGATGTCCGATTTAATCACTACTCCAGTGTTAAAACTTAAAACATCTATTTGTAGCTGCAAAATGCTTTTTACTCTTTATTTACACCTATACTTGTGCTTAAGGATTCGCAATTCATGTATTTTTACTATAGAGGGGACTCCGTGGTTTTGGTTTAACGATTGGGTCGTCTCGGTTAAATTCGTCTTTCCGAATATCGTGCCTCTTAGAAAGATTACTTCAATGCCCGAAGGGCGTCAAGAGATCTATGTCACATAAACTATGGGAGGGAACAAGAGCGTGAGAGCTTCGAAAATGTAATTATGTGAGTGTGAGAATGTCTCATTGCGTCAAATAAAAAGATAACTATATTTAGAGGGTGTTTGGCTAAACTTATAAGCTCTTCTAAACCTCTTATAAGATGTTTTAGAGCTTATAAATTCTATAAATTTGTTTGGTAAGTTTTAAAAAAAAATAGCTTATAAGACTAAAAAATAAGATGTTTGGGTCTTATAAATTGTTTTTAAAAAAGTAACTCAACCCCACCTTTTTTTAAACAGCTTATAAGATGTTACATTTTATAAGCTTCTAAAATATCTTATAAGATGCAGGAGCTTATAAGATATTTTGGATAAACTTAGCCAAACACCCTCTTAATGAACATTCATGTTGGTGGGGTGGTGAATATGACCCTAGTCATGACTTCCTATCTTTACATATTTCTATAATCACCAAAAAATGGAAAGAAATCTTACAAATCTCAATATACTTTTTTCTCTTTTACATTAAAGAGTTCAAATAAAAGGTCAAATAAGTGGAAATTCTTTGCGTCAGACACTAGTTAGGCCGAATAAGCGGAAATATCTGGGTTTTTTTATTAAAATAATATAAAAACATAAAAAAATTTCTTAAACTAATACTATTTGAAAACTTTTATGAAAATAATACAAGACGACATTTAGCATGACATCTTCACTATTCCAAATTTTGCGTTATTAGTCCTTGGCTTTGCAATATAATACAATTTGACCCCAATTTAAAGAAAATGATAAATTTAAGTCCTAAAATGATTAATTTTAGAGCTAAAAGGTTGGGAAAAATTTAGTTTTAAAGAACAATTCATGATAGCCCGGTCCGTTCGTCAAAATGGTATCAGAGCCCAGGTTTATTGATGAAAATTTTAAATTAAGTACGAAAATATTATTCTACCCCTAAGTGAAGAGAATCAAACAAGAATGGAACCGAACAATAGTTCGATCTATGAAGATAATCGAGAGTATTTTCAGATTCTGGAAAGACAAGAATCCAAACGGATAGATAGGTTTATCCGTCACGTGTCCCGAATTACCAAAGGAATTCGGAAGGAGTTAGCCAAAGAAGTTCCTTCTCCAGCTAACTTACCAGAAGAGATCAGATATTATCAAAGACGATTTGATATGGCAGGTCTTTTTCAAGGCAACATAGCCGGAGATTTTCAGCTTTCTCAAATCAATGGCAAGTGGCCAAAGGAGCTTGACTGCTTGACAAGGCAGGCAAGAGACACGAAACATAAAGGTAAAATTTCCAAATATTTATGAGCTGGAAAGAAATTGAACCGGATAATTCTAAGCTCTCTCGGGATCTTAGAGAAATCCAAAAGACTGTTCAAGAGTTCGGACATAGGGTAGAACATCTTCCTATGAAAATCGAAACCATGAACAGTAGACTTGAGGAAATCCTCAAGCTTCTTCCAGATCTGGATAGATCTATTATAGATCTAAATAAAGAAGTCCAAGATCTGAAAGATAGACTAGGAATTGCCGGATCGTCCAAACAAAAACAGGACAGAATCCGTGATTCTCTTGGTCGAGTTCCTCTTCTACATCAGAAGGGAAAGGCCAAGGAAGTTCCTAAGCCTAAAACTCAGGATGAATTACTCTTAGATATCCTAAGAAGTATTAACTGATATGGACATATCAAGAGTGGATCCTTCCGATCTACAAGATTTAGCTGAGTCCTTTTCTCAACTAAACTTTGTTGATTTCGTTGATTGGGTTGATGTCAAGACCAACGAAACGAATCCCCTAGCATTAACACTGCCAGGAGAAAGTTCAGCATCCAATAATCCTCCTCCCGAGGTGATGATGCAAGAACGTGAGGATTTGAACACTCGCGTTGGACCCCCTTTGGTGGGTACTACGTATAGATCAAATCTAAGAAATCCAAAAATAGCACCGGAGAATACTCCATGGGCAAGGACTATGTTACAACCCTTGCATCCATATGGTACTATTTTAAATTTGGACGTCATCGATTTTAGAAATCTTGAAAAGCTAATCGATGAATGGGTAGCAGCTATGAAAATAGCAGCAACTGCCTTTGATCTTGATAAAGAAAACTTTATCAAGCTTATCGAGTTAAGTCTCGAAGGATCGGTTAACACTGGGTGGACAAACACACCAGCAGAAACCAAAGAAGGAGTCGTAGAAGGCGAATCTAAAAATGCTATTGCAGAAAGATTCGGAAGACTCATCAAGCTGCATTTTATCGGAGATGGATACTTCGATCAAAATAATGCAGAAAAATCCAGAGAGTATACCCAAGCTCTCTATGGGATTGAGTTACGAAATATTTGTGCAGTAGATGAATATATTTATTGGTTTCGCAAATATTTTTATCAGAGTACGGTAAAGGCAGACGTTGCTGCAACTCTGTTCTTTGCAAAAATCTGTAGTCCATGGAGGGAAATGTTGATTCAATCATACAAAGTACCGGAAGGACAGTTTGACTCAGTTTCCAGAAGAATGTCTTTTTTGAAAGACAAACTAAAGGACTGGTGTCTGCAAGCCTCTCTTCAGAAGAAAATGAAGAGGCTTAAGGGGACAATAAAGAAAACCCCTCTTTGTTGTGATAATAATGATTTTCCAACAATAATTGGAGAATCAAGTGAGCCGAGAAGGAAGAAAAAGCATTTTAGAAGTTCTGAGAATAATCAGAATTATAAAAGGCGATCTCCTTTCAGGCGAAAGTCTTGGTGGTCAAAGTCTAAAGCCCGATCTTACAAATCTGGCCAAAGATCTGGACCAACAAGGGTGTCTTCCCAGGGATCTAGGAAATCCACTGGAAAAACCCCTACGAGACGAACTTTCAAGCGAGCTCATACTCGTACTAATGAAAGTTTCAAAGATTGTAACTGCTGGACGCGTGGTGCTCGTGGCCACATTTCTCCAGATTGTCCACAAAAGAGCAACGAATTGAAACAATTTGAAGCTACTGCAGACATCCTGGACGCAGTTTTCTTTGGCGATTTGGTACCAGTTTACCAATTCGACAATCTTCCTTCAGATGAAAGCGTCTATGAGGAGGAAATTGGGAGCGATTCTGATGACACTTCAAGTGAGTCAGAATAAATTCCAAAAGTATGCCTGGAATTCCCTTGTCTACAGTTCAGCAATATCGAACTGTTATCTCTGATCTTCAGAGAAAAATGGAAAGAAGTAGAACCATGATCCAGCATTATGAGGCTACTATCCAGTTGTTAGGCGCAACACCTATTCGCCTAAGAAAAATAATTGAACATGAAACCAAGATAGTAGTTTGGTCCGAAAATGTTCAATATCTGGAAAATGTCATTAACCAAATGACAGAGTTTAATCGTTCTCTTTTAGATGAACGAAATCCTTCTAATGGATAATTCCAACGAAGGAGATAGGCTGATAACATCAGACAGCCTAGCTGGTTTCTTTTCCAGAGCATCCATATCAGATAAAACCATGGAAAAGATAATGAGGCAAAATTCTGACATTGGAAAATATGATGGTTTCCGAGTCAGTGGGCTTATCCGAATCCTAAATCAAATAGGATTAAATCAAAGGCGGCATAACATCATGTACAAAGTAAGTTCAGGGGAATTCTCAATTCCCATGGAATTAACTGGTAATGTGATGGAAATGCAACTTATTCCAAAAGAAGAAATTCTAGAAGAATTAAGTAGGCTCTCGGAAGAAGTTGCGATGACTATGAAATGGATCCATATAGGAACCATTCAAGTAGTAATCAAAGCTACTTTCAAAGAAGGTGTTAATTCACCTTTGCATTTATCCATAATGGATAAAAGGATTAACAACCTAAGGGATGGTTATCTTGGTACAATGGTAGGAAATCTATATGCTGGCAAACTAATGTTTGATATTCATCCAAGAATAGCATATAATCTTGCCGACCAAGATTTCAGTCGGGTCTTAACCCTTCATCAAGATTTCAAGAGAACGGATCTCATGAAAGAAGGGAATCGTCCATATTCTATTACGTATAGAATAGCTTATGCCCTTTCCAATACACATCATTCTGATTTGTTCATAAGGAAAGAGTATATTGAAATTCCTAGAATATTCAAGGAATTTGCTAAGGTTATAGCACCTGATCCTATTAAAATACCAAGGATTGGTGGTGTTGATATCTTAATTCGAGATCACCCAGTTCTAGACAGATCGGTAAGTTCTAGAACAGATTTCAGTAGCCGAATGTCCTTTTCTGAGGAAAGTATAAAAGGCTTAAAAGGCAAAGAGTTAATGGAAGATTTAACTCTTCCAGCCATTCGGGTAGATAATGTAAAACTTAAATGCCCAGAAGGATGGAAAGATGTGCAGGTTTTATTTGACATTACGGAGAAAGAAAATTACTTTCCTTGTGATGATCTCTATCACTTGCAGCAGTCCGCCGTTAACAAATACGAATGTATGCTAGAAATAGCAAGCTATGAAGTATTTGTTACAGGTAGTGCCGAACGAGATCCAAGAATAGTTATTCTTGGATTAAGCTTCCTTGAGGAACATAAACCTTGGGGAAGAAAAGGAAAAGGTATGGAGTTTAGCTTGGATGGACATTTAATTCAAGTTGAATAAATGACTAGCCCTTTTTCTATATGCATATCTGTTGGTATGTTATATGAACAATATAAGTCAGAATATTTTGCAGCTTATATTGATTCTGGATCTGGGATTTGCACAGCAAAACCTGGAGTTTTTCCTAGCACTGCTATGGAATCTTTACCTACTATTGCAGGAAGAGATTTTTCTCAAAAAATTCTTATCCTCAATAAAGGTATTCGTGAAGCCCATATCATGATCGGTGGTGCATTTGGAACACCTTGGTACAAGGTAAAAATGCCTCCTATTTACTTTCATGATACTAGCGCTGATATTTTGCTCGGTAATAATTTTATTCAAACCTTTGACAAAATATGTGCAAGATAATCACAAACACTTGCTCACCTTTACCACTACTTGTGGCAGTAAGATGCAAGTTTTGCGACGCGAAAAGGCTTTTAATCGCCTCATGCCCATAAATTTTCGGAGCAAACGTGGTGATTTACACAATGATTCCAAATTAACCCATCCTAAAATGCAAGATAAAAGGAAATTTGGAAAAGCTTTACTGTCTTTCAGACAAAAAGGTTATGATAGTTTCTGTGAAGGATATAATCGAAAGGTTAGCCTTCTAAAAAACAGGTCTAAGGAAATAGGTGAAGAAGGTATTCTCTTTCTTAAGAATACTTTACAATCTAAACCCATAGATGCTGTGGATGGGGAAAGTTTACTTTCTCTTGAAAATGTTAAAAGACTAATTCAAAGGAACTTTAATGAGAATCCTTTGGCTTGGTGGAATAAAAACAAGATCGAAGCTACTCTGAAAGTTAAGGAACAATGCAAGTACGAGTATGTTCGATACAAACCTATCCAGATGAATATGGAGGATAAGAAAGATATGCAAGCAATCATAAAATAGCATATCGATCTAAAACTCATAAAACCTGGAGTCTCTTCTTACAGTAGCCCTGGATTAAAAGAGGAAAGGCGAGATTAGTAATCAACTATCAAGGAATAAATAAGATCCTTGAGTTTGATGGTTACTATATTCCCAGTCGAGAACACTTGATTGATTGTATCAAAGGTGCTAAAGTGTTCTCAAAGTTTGATTGCAAATCTGGTTTCTATCAGATTAGGATGGAAAAGGAGTCTAGAAAATATACTGTCTTCTCTACTCCTCAGGGTCAATATATCTGGAAAGTGCTTCCAATGGGTTTAGCAAATGCACCCCAGATATACCAAAGGAAGATGGATAATCTTTTCAAAGATTATTTCGAGTTTATGTTTGTCTATATAGATGACATTTTGATTGCGTCTAAAAATATGAAAGAGCATGTTAAACATCTTGAAATATTTTCTGATGCATGTTACAAGGAAGGTTTAGTGCTTTCTGAAAAGAAGGCAATAATAGGTGTTAATAAGATTGAATTTCTTGGTATTCTTATTGACGAAGCAGGCATTCAGCTCCAAGAACATATTGTGGAAAAGATACAAAATTTTCCTGATGTTCTAAGGGACAAAAAACAATTTCAAAGTTTTCTGGGAGTTGTTAATTTTGCAGGGATCTTTATTAAAGATCTAACCAAACACCGAAAGGATTTCCGACCACTTTTCAGAGAAAGGGAAAGCCAGAAATGGAAGTGGGAAGAAATTCACACTCAAAGGGTTCGTGAGTTGAAACAAGTGTGCAAAACCTTGCCTAAACTCGCAATACCACATGATAACGATGATCTGGTAGTCTATACAGATGCCAATTGTTAGGAAATTTCATGTTAGATATTTTGATGATGACAAGATAGGATTCAATGTTAGACCCCAAATAAAATGTACGTTTATGCTTTCATAGATCATTGTATAAAGCGTTTAAAGAGTTTGTAATTGTGTTTAGGCTTGTAATTTTTATCCTCATAGTTTTTAGACTAAGTCTTAGCGACTGAATCAATAATAGAATTCTAGGTGAGTCTATTTGAGAAGAAGTTGAAGACCAGCGTCTGAAACCAACCGAAGATGAAAATTCCTTCTTAGCGCCTGTCAAACGCTAAGAGACAGCAGTTCAGGATTCATGAATCAAGCGTTCAAATACTCAAGCGACTTATAGAAGATTCACCTGAAATAAATCCTCAAGTCATAAAGGACTTAAATGCAATCATTCAACGGGCATTTATTTCCAACGGGAAATAAATTCAAATTGCATTAAATGCCTGATAAGAGCATTAAATGTGATAAGCTACTGTGACTTGTGGACAAGCCTCCTTTTGACCAGACTGTCAGAACTTTCAGAGTTTTAGCTGCTCCCGTCCAATCGGTTCCAGCGAATTTTCAGGAATGTCAGATTTTAGGTACAATCACGCGCTACGTGAAAGGCACGCTCCTACATGTGTCCAACGGACAGATCCTAAGAAATTGCCTATAAATACCTTACTCCAGAAAATCAAAACATATAGAACAACATCAAGAATATACGAGAAATTATTGCCAAAAATCCTACGTACATTCTTTCTGGAAAAAGCTTAGAAATTTCATAGCCAAAACCTTTCAAGCTTTCCATCTACATTCCAGACAGTCACGAATATCTCAAATATCTTCCAAAGAAGAAATCCAAACTCCAACTGAGATATTCCAAGTTGTTTGATCTTCTTTAAAACAAACAAAACCCTAGTGATAAACCTCAACCTTTCATCTGAGTGAGAAAAGTTGTTGAAACCTTTCAGGCAGTATTTCTGAGTGAGAGAAGCTTGAAGAAGACGATCTTCATTGGTGCTGAAGTCTGTGTGATCAAGGAGCCCAAGATCATTTTCATCCATTACTATTTTGTAGAAGTTTCTGTGTGATCCTTTGATAATCATCATAGTAATTTCCTCCAAGTGAAAAAGGAGAAGAAGGACGTAGCTGGGATTACATCACCCAGTGAACCTTACAAATTATTGTGTCATTTATTTTATTGTCTTATATTATTCACTTCATATTATTCTGAAAAAGACAAGTAAAATTGCAAAGCGATTAATTCAACTAAAAGTACGCTAAACATTATTTCCGCTGTGCTAACCCTGATTAAGCGATCTAAGCGTTGCCCTACTTTGGTAAACTGCTGAAATCACTAAGTCTAAGTTAACTATTCTGAAGCGTCTGACCCAAGCGCTCAGTTTTTTCCAAGCGTTCAAATTTCTAAAGTGATACGAAAACTTTGTGAAGTCGAAAAAGATTTCAGGGTCTATTCAACCCCCCCCCCCTCTAGACCCTTTCGTATGCCACTTGGGACCACCAAGTGGTATCAGAGCGGTTGAAGTAGAAACCTAAGCGTTTCCGAGCGTAACTGCTTGTTTAGATCCACCTTTCTAAACTTAATCGCTTTAAATCTTTTTTTTTCAAAACATATCATTATGGCTTTTAACAAAATGCCTAAGTTGGTAGAATCAAATTATGATTCGTGGAAACTTAGAGCATTCGCATACTTATGCTCATGTGATAATGAAATGTGTGATGTTATTACAGATGGCCCCATCAAAATCATGCAAGTGAAAACTCGAGCACCTGGAGCCGATGAAGCCACTCCAGATGGATATGTCGAGAAAAATAAACTAGACTGGACGCCAGATGATCGAAAAAGAGCGAATCTGGATAATGTTGGACGAAGTGCACTTTACTCAGCGTTAGGAGATAACGATGCATTGTTCAACAAGATAAAGCAATGTAAGACATCCAAAGAAATATGGGATAAATTGGCTATTGTGTGTGAAGGTTCAGCACAAATGAAGGAGAACAAGCTCTCCATAGCCATGTAAAGATTCGAGCATTTCAAAATGCAGCCCAATGAGACGCTAGAACAACTAGACGCAAGGTTTACTTTGCTTATTACCGAGTTAGCGTCATTAGACAAGGAATTGACCAACAAGGAAATGGTCAACAAGATTTTCAGAAGTCTTCCAAGCAAGTATTTAATTAAGACTGTTGCTATGAGAGAATCACAAACATTGGAGACACTTACCCCAGAGCATGTCTTTTCAGAGTTAAAGGCATTTGAGTTCGAATTAGGTGAAGTCAGCGACACATCGACTTCAGCGATTGAATCAGGAGCTTTAATCGCTACCACCAAAAATAAGGGAAAAGCGGTTATTGAGGTCAAACCGGTTGAGTCAAATGAAGAAAAGGAAATGGCCTTATTGGTAAAGAAGTTCAAGAAATTTCTACTAAACGAGAAGAGAACTCCTATTGGACAGAATTCATTTCAAACTCCTCCTCCAGCACCAGCGCCTCAGTATCAAGCGCCAGTGTACTCTGCACCTCAACCAGTAGCGCCAGTTCCATACCAAGCGCATCCATCCCCCACTCAGAATCTCTCAGCACCAGTAGTCTCAAAGCGATTAACTGCTGAACAAAAAATGAAAACTAATTTGTGTTATAATTGCAGGAAACCAGGGCACTACCAGGTAAATTGCCCTTATCCAAATGTGTCAAAGCCCTCAAGGCAAGACTATGCGGATAGAAACCAATTCAGGAGCAACCTTCGCCAACAAGGTCTGCTAGCGGAATCTGAACCATTCTCGGCACCTGAAGAGGATTTGGAATCATCAGACGAAAGTAGTGATGATGAGCCTACAAGCGACTCAGCATTGATTTGTCTCATGGCGAGAGATGATGAAGCGTCTGACGACTCGCTACCAGAGGTAACCAATGAATTATATCATCCTCTCTCTTATGATGAATTACTTGACAAAGTTAAAGAATATTATAAAGATTGTCAAGAGGCCGCCAAAATATATCAAAACGATCTCGCTATTATTTCGCCGCTCAAAAGTGATAAAGTAACACTCAAAGCCGAGTTGCAAGTTCAGAAACAGTGCATTGAGAAGAACAAATCACTTGAGAGTGAAGTTATTCAGTTAAAAAGCGATCTTGATATAATAGTCAAAAGAGAAGCTGATTTGATCACTAAACTTGCTAAATCAGAGCAGCTTATCTCATCATTATCAAAAGCTTCTAGAAAGTTGGAAAATGTGACTAAGGTAACTAGATTATTTGGTGAAAAGTCCGGTTTAGGATTCAATAAATTCGGTAAACAACCAAATAAATCCAATGCTATGACAAACAATAAAGGAAAAGGTGTTATCTTTGTTGAGAAAAGTTCACAGAGTCAAACGCTAAGTGAACCTAGCGACAATGGTACGAGGCCAAATGAGAAAGCCAAAGCTGACTCAGGCAAGGGTAAGGCTAAGGCAAATGATTCACAAAGACAAACTCATCCAAACGCTCAAAAAGTCAAGGACAAGTCTAATCACTGTGAATCAAGCGCTAAGCGTCAAGCACCAAAAGTGCAACCCAAGCCAGCGCCAAGAACTTACCAGCGTCAATATCCAAGACAGTCAAAATCATATCATCAATACTATGATGATTATGACTATGATTATGACTATTATTATAATCGAGGATATTATTACACACCCAAAAAGCACACACAGCACAAGGTGAACAAAAAGCACACACAACACAATGTGAAACCCAAGAAGGCCAGTATTCCTACAATGAAGACCAGGCAAATATGGGTTCCTAAAGATCTAATTCAAACCAAGGTTACTAACGCTGAAGGACCCAAAATAACATGGGTACCTAAGAAGAATTAGAATTGTCCTTTAAATGCAGGTACCTAGAGCCAGCACCGATACTTCAGTTTGGTACTTTGATAGTGGATCGTCAAGACACATGACTGGTTCCAAGAATCTTCTAGTCTACTATCAAGCTACCAACGATCCTCAAGTTATATTCGGTGATAACTCAAAAGGTAAAACAAAAGGTATAGGTATCATGCATAGGGGGAACATCATGATTAGTGATGTTTATTATGTTGAGGGTCTTAAGCATAACCTGTTAAGCATTAGTCAATTTTGTGACAAAGGCTTTGAAGTAAAATTTTCAAGCGACTTCTGCTATGTTAACGACGCTAAGACTAAGTCTACTAAATTAAGAGGAAAAAGAACAAACAATGTGTATTTAGTAGATTGGGATTCTACAGTTGATAACAACCCCACGTGCTTTGTTGCTAAAAGTCAAAATGAATTGGGTTGGTTATGGCATAAAAAAATGAATCACCTCAATTTCAAGGCAATCTCTCAGTTAATATCGCTAAATCTTGTAGAGGGATTACCTAAAGGTTCCTTTCAAAAGAATCGCTTATGTGATGCATGTCAAATGGGTAAACAATTTAAGTCATCTTTCAAAAAGAAACCATGTCTATCTACTTCTAGAGTTCTTGAACTATTGCATTTAGATTTGTTTGGACCTATTCAAATCATGAGTGTTAGTGGCAAAAAGTACTCGCTAGTAATAGTTGATGATTTCTCTCGCTATACATGGGTAGAATTTCTAACAACCAAAGATGAAACCAGTGTCAAGCTCACAGCGCTAATTCGTCAATTGCAAAATTCAAAAGATCTAAAAGTGACAAGAATTAGAAGCGATAGAGGAACTGAATTTACTAACCAAGTTGTTGAGAAGTTTTGTATAGATTTAGGAATACTTCATGAGTATTCTGCTCCTAGAACACCTCAACAGAATGGAGTTGCCGAGTGACGGAACAGAACGCTTAAAGAAGCCGCAAGGACGATGTTAGCAGAGTCCAAGCTGCCTCAAAGGTTTTGGGCCGAAGCCATCAACACCGCTTGCTACACTCAGAACTGGTGTATGATTAACAAGCAACATGAGAAGACTCCATATGAGTTGTGGAAGGGACGTAAGCCTAACGTTTCATACTTTCATATATTTGGTTCAAAATGTTTCATTCATAACAATGGATCTCACAGCCTAAAGACATTTGATCCTAAAGCAGATGAGGGAATCTTTCTAGGCTATGCCAAGAATGGAAAGAGTTTTCGCATCTTAAATAAGATCAAATCGAAGGTTGAAGAATCCATTCATGTTGTGTTTGATGATGCTAACCAAGAACCGAGTAAGGTTAATCCTGATGATGTAGGAATTGAAGATCTCTCCCAACAAGCATCGCAAATCAACCTTAGTGATGATAGTGATGACGAGGATGATGGGATTCATGTACTTCCTCCTAAGGATACTCGTGAGGTTAACAAAAATGATAATGTCAGAATCGCTGATGATCATGAAGAGAATGATCATCAAGAACAGATTGGAACTGTGAATGATGCAGCGTCTACGCAAGAGACAAATGAGAATCAAGCGATTAACAACCAAGAGTCTCTTAACCCGTTCCAACCAGACCGTAAATGGCTTAGAGATCATCCACCAGAGCTAGTAATTGGAGATATTGAAGCACCTGTTAGAACTAGGTCCGCTACATTTAATGAGGCCATGTTTGCAAGTTTCCTATCTCAAATGGAACCAAAGAAAGTGGATGAAGCGCTTAATGATTCGAGTTGGGTAGAAGCAATGCAAGAAGAGCTTAACCAATTTGAAAGAAGCAAGGTTTGGACGCTAGTACCAAGACCAACTCACCAAGGAGTTATTGGAACGAGATGGGTTTTTAGGAACAAAATGGATGAAGATGGCATTGTTATAAGAAACAAAGCTAGATTAGTCGCTCAGGGTTACTATCAAGAAGAGGGTATTGACTTTGATGAAACGTATGCCCCAGTAGCCCATCTTGAAGCAATTAGGATGTTCCTAGCGTTTGCCGCATTCAACAAGTTCACAGTATACCAAATGGACGTGAAGAGTGCATTCTTGAATGGTAAACTCCAAGAAGAAGTCTATGTGGAGCAATCACCAGGATTCATCAACAACAATGGCAAAAGTATGGTCTACAAACTGGATAAGGCACTCTATGGCCTTAAACAAGCACCAAGAGCATGGTATGACACTCTCTCTATCTTCCTTATAGGTAAAGGCTTTTCAAAAGGCAGCGTTGACACAACGTTATTTAAAATTACCTATAATGAAGATATTCTCTTAGTCCAAATCTATGTTGATGATATTATATTTGGTTCTACTAATAAGCGACTGTGTGAGAAATTTTCGAAAATGATGCAAGATCAATTTGAAATGAGCATGATGGGTGAATTAACTTTCTTCTTAGGATTACAAGTTAAGCAACTCCCTAATGGAATATTTATAAACCAAGCTAAATATACTAGAGATATGATTAAGAAATTTGGTATGAAAAATGCATCATCTTCAAAAATTCCAATGAGCCAGACGCTTAAGTTAGATAAAGATGAAAGTGGGAAGAAAATTGATATCACTAACTATAGGGGTATTATTGGATCACTTCTTTATCTTACCGCTAGTAGACCTGATATTATGTTTTCGGTATGCATGTGTGCACGCTTTCAATCTGATCCTAGAGAATCACACTTAATTGCTACCAAGAAGATTCTTAAGTACCTAAAAGGCACACAAAATGTGGGCTTATGGTATCCACAGGATTCTTCTTTCAAACTAATTGGTTATTCAGATGCAGATTTCGCAGGATGCAAAATAGATAGAAAAAGTACTAGTGGTACATGTCAATTTCTAGGTGATAGACTAGTTTCGTGGCATAGTAAGAAACAACAATCCATAGCAACTTCTACCGCTGAGGCAGAATATGTAGCCGCTGGAAGCTGTTGTGCACAAATCCTTTGGATGAGGCAACAACTTAGAGATTATGGAATAATCCTAGGTCCTACCCCAATCCATTGTGATAACCAAAGTGCTTTAGCTATGACCCAAAATCCTGTTCTTCATTCTAGAACCAAACACATTAACATTAGATACCATTTCTTGCGTGACCATGTTCAAAAGAAAGATATCTCCATGCACTTCATTGGAACTAACAAACAACTGGCAAATATCTTCACAAAAGCGCTCAACGAACAACGCTTTCTCACTTTGAGAAGTGAATTAGGTATGATCGATTTAAACGCTTAAATCATAAAGCATCATATTTAATAGGCATATAATTTAAGGGGAATCCACTTTACATTTATGTCTAAAGCGTTTATCAAAATTTGAAATGAGTCATCAACTTTAGGGGGAACTCTAAAATTGTACTTACTTCAATGTATCAAGCGACTGTGATCAAAAATGACTTTCAAAATCTTAAGCATTGATCACTAGCTCTTATCTTTTATGCATGACAAAATCAATCTCTAATAATGTTGTCTCTCATAAATCCAAGCGATTGATTCATTTATTGAAATATTTTATGAAAAGACTTCAGCGTTGAAAGGATTCCCACTTTAACGCTAAGTAACTCGATTTCAAAAATTCATGCATAGTTTTCATCGCTAAAGAGAACGTGTGGATAAGTCCAAAAGATCAGATTTGACAACTACCCACACGTGCCTATCAAATCGAACTGACGGTTATGATTCCTATCTAAACCGAGGCGGTTCAGTGATTGCATGAGTCTGAGTAAGTGTCAGTACACTATCAGGCGCGTGCACTTCACGCTGAAAATTTCAAATTTTTTCAAACTGTTTCAAATTAACTGCGGATCCGAAAAATGTTATAGTACCCTACTTTACCACACTTTTCGACATCCGAAATTAAATGTACACGGTTCAGATTCTTTTTGTCATTAATCTCTGAACACGTGTCATTCATCTGTCAATTGAGGAGTTACTTTCACCTTCTATTTAAACTCACCAAGACTTTTACAAAACACCTTTATCACTTCCAATCTTTCCTACTGTAAAAGCTTTTTCTCTCCAAAGGCAAAAACCCCTCTATTTTCTTCAAAAGCTTCAACTTTCAGCAATGGCACCCAAAGTTTCAAAATCTTCCAAGACAGCAACTAAACCAGTTATAGTTAACGCCGGATTTTTGGTTAACTGGGACTATCTTTTTGATAACCAGAACTTCCCTCTTCGAACGATTCTTCCACTCGTTCAAGAATCTGGTTTGAAAGACATGCTTACTACTACTTTCAACTACTTTGAAGAAGACTCTCTCCACTTTTTCTCCAATGGTCAAATTTCTGAAGACGGAAACTCCATATCCTGCGTCTTCCCCTCTGCAAAAGAGACCTTTGTCCTCACTCCTTCTCTGGTTTCTTCATTACTCGATCTGCATGATACTGGCATTGAGGTAGAACGTGTAAATCTCGGCGATGCTACCAAAGTTTGGGGCGTGATAAAGAAAGAAGATGTTCACAACGCCTACGAGCCCAACTTCAAGAAGAATGATATGAAAGGCGAATATGTCATCCTCGCTGACATATGTTCAAAGATTATTGAATGCAGAAAAGGGACGTTCGATAAAATCACTAACATTCAATACAAGATGATGGTTGCCATCCTGACCAAGTTAAAAGTTAACTGGTCTCTTTACGTGTTCAATCGCTTCAAAGCAGCGATGGCCAAGTCTGTTAATCCCAAGCCTTACGGGATTTTGCTAAGTCGTATTCTCTGCTCTAGCGGATATACGCAAGCGTCTGGGAAAAATATCCCAGCGACCAAGTTTTATGGAAAGAAAATGATAAGCGAGCTTCTTAACCCGCGGAAACCTGGCGAAGCAGCGGTTCCAAAAGATCAGCGTGTTGTTCGCAGTGATGATGAAGATCAAGCGTCTTCTTCATCATCATCATCAGAAGAAGTGGTGGTCAAGCGACCTAAGAGAAAGATCATTCTCAAAGTCGCTGAGCCATCCAAGCCCGCAAAGAAGCAAAAGCCTGAACTGAAGAAGAAGAAGCCGGAACCCAAAAAGAAACAAAAGATCCCTTCTCCTTCTCCCTCGCCTAAGTCTCCTTCTCCTCCTCCAGCGTTTTTCTTTTCCGTGCCTGAGGAAGAAGAGACAGCAGTGGAAGAAGAAGTACCGCTTGCACGAAGGCGTACTCCTACTCCCACTCTCGCAGTATCTTCTAGCGCTCCCACAAATCCAGCGCTTAGAGAGTCAGCGAGTGCTTCGGTCTCTGACGCTGTTCCCGAAATCAGCTCAGATCCTCAAGTCGTTTCTCCATCTAAAAGGCTTCCCAATGTTCAGGGTAAGTATTTGTTAAGCAAATTAGTCTATCCTTTCCTCGTTAGTTTCCTAAGTCTCTAACGCTAGGATAAAAACAAAAAATTCTCTCAGCGAGTGAAGCAACTTTAAACGCTGAGCGGTCGATAGAAGTGGCCCCCCATTCCAACAGAAGCTATTGCCTTTGTTCCTACGCCAACTGGACCTCCTCCTCGTGTCATTGATTTCTTCCCGCACGGATATCATCCAGACGTCGAATTTTATTATGCCGCCAGAGAACGTGACGCTCAAACGCTTGCCGAGTTGGAAATAAACTTTCAAACCACTCTCCATCGGCCCGATATGTCCAACACCAAGAAATTTGAGTTTTTCGAGCGTATTGCAGATCTAGGACTATATGACTTAGAGCGACTTCAATCTCACCTTGAGTACATTCGTCGTCCAGTGTTCAATAGAGCTGATCTTGATCAACAGCGATTCACTCTAACCGGTCGCTCGGACGAGTCCTTTTATCCTCTGCGCCCAAGCAAGATTGTTTTCAAGAACCCACACATGGGTGATTGGAACAAAAATCCTGATGAGGAAGATCTCAATAAGATAGGATATTCTGCTCTCCCCTCCGTTGTCAAGTCTCCCCAGAACGCTCTCTCTCCTAATCCACTCAAACTCTGGAAAGGCAAAGGCTCGCTTGTTGTGGAGCGCCCAAATCCGGTCAACTCGTGGATTGAAGATGAGGCTCGTGAATATCTTGCCAGATTATGGACTGAAGACTATGATGATGAAACGGAACGCTTCGAGAAATTCTTAGCAGCTAGAAAAGAGCAAAACAAAGCGAACAAACTTGGAAAACGATGGATGATGGATACAGCCAAATGGGCTGAAGAGTTCGTTCTTCACTTCTACACCCTTGATGAACTCGTCAAATATCCATTCCTGTTTAATTTTGGAATAGAATACAGACGCCGAGGATTTGCCACCTTTTTGCTTCAACAGCGTCAGATAATTGCCGGGAATGTTAGCACTTTGCCACGATACAGACAGCCAATCGAAAGCTACAATCGCCAGCAGCTCGCCTTATTCAGCCAGGGCGGACGCTACGTTTTGCATCCTCGTGCAGACTTTGTTCAACGAATCTTCCCTGACCTCAACGAAGACGCTTCGTCAAGTAAACAACCAGTTCTTCAAGGCCAGAGTCAGATTCGTATTGACACTTCAACAGAACACGCTGAGTTTGCTGAGTTCCACCGAGATATGAGAGCAGTGATAGAAAATGTCCAAGCGTTGGATACAAGTTTCAATCACTATTCAGGGTTAAACGATTTCCGAGGATATACTCTCCACCCTGTGCTCTTTAGTGAACAGAATATTCAAGTGGCCAAAATGATCTCGCTGATTAGGCCAGTGGACCAAGAAGCAGCTCAAGCGTTCATGCCGTTGATTTTGGACTTTTTCAACAAATATACATCAGGGATTGCTTTACCAGAAGGTGTGCAACTTGCACTAAGTACTGACGAGCGTGAAGACGCTATATTCTTCATCCCGCAATCTAGCCTGATCAGTCCCCGGCATGTGATGGAAGCCCTTGGCCCCCTCTGGGTTATTGGCATTAGAGAACCTTCTCCTCCTTCAATCCAAATTCTGGAAGAAGATTCTGCTCCTACTGCGGAAGTCGCTCATCTTCCTGAGGCTTCCTTGCCAGATTCTTCTAGCGCCCCAGTAGTCGAGCCCCCGGCGATTGCTGATTCTACCTTGGATCACGCAATTGAAGAAGTACACGCTGAAATTGCTCAAGCGCCTGTAGAACCTCTCCTAAGAGATAAAACCAAAGGCAAGGTTGCAGTTTCAAGTTCTTACGGACTTCTCCCGTCCCCAGAGCGTCCTTCTTCGGATTCAGATTCAGACAGTGATTTAGAGGCCCGAGATTTCAGAAAGGCTGTACGGAACTCGCTTCACCACATCGAAGGTTCCTGCTCCAAGCTTTCTGAAGCCGCTGACAGACAGACTCGCTTAATGTCTGATACGCGAAGTCGTGACATTGCCAACGCTTCAAATTACAGCACCATTGCTATCATGGAAAGCATGTCCCCTCTTATCGCTGAGCTCTCCTCTGAATTCAATCGTCACCTTGCTCAAAGCGCTTCGGCTGATGCGGACAGACACGCTTCATCCGATGCCGTCGCTCAGAGTGTCGCCCAACAGATTGCTCTTCTAGTCGAAGAAGTTAGACTTTTGCGCCGCGATGTCGCTGATCTAAAATTGTCCCTTGATGAAGTCAAGAAGGGGGAAAGTAAAGAAAAGACCAAAGCGATTTCCAAGACTGATAATAAACATTGGCGTTCGATGTTCGATGAACTGGTAAGCATTAAGAGAATGCTATCCAAGAAACGAAAACCAAGGTATTATCTCGGAAAATACGCTCTTCCCCAGTTGGACCCCGATTTCTTAGAGAGTATGGGATTTCATGCTTATGCCGGACCGCTACAACGACCTGTGAATTGGAGACCGTCAAATGACCGTCAAAGAGATATATATTATGATCTGATTCGAGAACTTGGCATTCCACCAAGGGATTGGACGGAAAGGTTGTTAGAGTTAAATGAAAGCGCCAGACTCCGCAGGCATGACTATGATGAAGTCCAGCATACAACTATGATCGACATTGATCGACTCTTAAAAGAACCAGCGTTAGAAGTTCTTCAAGGCGAAGAAAGAGCAAAGCGACAGAAAATAATTGTTTTTGCATATTTTATTTCTCTCTTATTCTTTTCAGTATAAATCATGTATGCTTCATTTCAATATATATGAATGATTTATTGCTGAAACAACTTGTTGAAGCCAACCTAACTTTAACTAACATTACTAACCTTTCAAACGCTGACTTATATTCCTTTGGGCCTTTTCTTTTTTAACTCTTAAAATTATAAAAGAGTTACAAGTCTTGACATCATCAAAAAGGGGGAAATTGTTAGGAAATTTCATGTTAGATGTTTTGATGATGACAAGATAGGATTCAATGTTAGACCCCAAATAAAATGTAAGTTTATGCTTTCATAGATCATTGTATAAAGCGTTTAAAGAGTTTGTAATTGTGTTTAGGCTTATAATTTTTATCCTCATAGTTTTTAGACTAAGTCTTAGCGACTGAATCAATAATAGAATTCTAGGTGAGTCTATTTGAGAAGAAGTTGAAGACCAGCGTCTGAAACCAACCGAAGATGAAAATTCCTTCTTAGCGCCTGTCAAACGCTAAGAGACAGCAGTTCAGGATTCATGAATCAAGCGTTCAAATACTCAAGCGACTTATAGAAGATTCACCTGAAATAAATCCTCAAGTCATAAAGGATTTAAATGCAATCATTCAACGGGCATTTATTTCCAACGGGAAATAAATTCAAATTGCATTAAATGCCTGATAAGAGCATTAAATGTGATAAGCTACTGTGACTTGTGGACAAGCCTCCTTTTGACCAGACTGTCAGAACTTTCAGAGTTTTAGCTGCTCCCGTCCAATCGGTTCCAGCGAATTTTCAGGAATGTCAGATTTTAGGTACAATCACGCGCTACGTGAAAGGCACGCTCCTACATGTGTCCAACGGACAGATCCTAAGAAATTGCCTATAAATACCTTACTCCAGAAAATCAAAACATATAGAACAACATCAAGAATATACGAGAAATTATTGCCAAAAATCCTACGTACATTCTTTCTGGAAAAAGCTTAGAAATTTCATAGCCAAAACCTTTCAAGCTTTCCATCTACATTCCAGACAGTCACGAATATCTCAAATATCTTCCAAAGAAGAAATCCAAACTCCAACTGAGATATTCCAAGTTGTTTGATCTTCTTTAAAACAAACAAAACCCTAGTGATAAACCTCAGCCTTTCATCTGAGTGAGAAAAGTTGTTGAAACCTTTCAGGCAGTATTTCTGAGTGAGAGAAGCTTGAAGAAGACGATCTTCATTGGTGCTGAAGTCTGTGTGATCAAGGAGCCCAAGATCATTTTCATCCATTACTATTTTGTAGAAGTTTCTGTGTGATCCTTTGATAATCATCATAGTAATTTCCTCCAAGTGAAAAAGGAGAAGAAGGACGTAGCTGGGATTACATCACCCAGTGAACCTTACAAATTATTGTGTCATTTATTTTATTGTCTTATATTATTCACTTCATATTATTCTGAAAAAGACAAGTAAAATTGCAAAGCGATTAATTCAACTAAAAGTACGCTAAACATTATTTCCGCTGTGCTAACCCTGATTAAGCGATCTAAGCGTTGCCCTACTTTGGTAAACTGCTGAAATCACTAAGTCTAAGTTAACTATTCTGAAGCGTCTGACCCAAGCGCTCAGTTTTTTCCAAGCGTTCAAATTTCTAAAGTGATACGAAAACTTTGTGAAGTCGAAAAAGATTTCAGGGTCTATTCAACCCCCCCCCCTCTAGACCCTTTCGTATGCCACTTGGGACCACCACCAATGATTATCGATGGGCAGCAGTGCTCATGAAGCGGTCAACCACAGGGGAAGAACCTTGTAGATACACTAGAGGGCTGTTCAATGAACAACAAGCCAGAGTATGGCATATTAACGAGAAAGAATTCTTTGCGGTTTGGAAGGCATTCAAGAAATGGCCTTTATTTTTATTAGCCAAAGAATTTATTTTGAAAGTCGATAATACGAATGTTAAAGCTTTTTTGAAAAATAAACTTGAATCAAAAATTGAAAAAGCTCGTATTCTCAGGTGGCAAGCTGAATGTCAATATTATTGTTTTGACATTGTTATTGTGAAATCTCATGAAAATGTTCTTGCAGATTTCTTGACAAGAGATGGAAGTATCTGAAGCAAATTCCATCATCACAAGGTATAGGCATCTCAGGGAAAACCTTGAGGAGCTTAATCGTAAATTTGGACAGTTATCAGTTAACGCTGAAGTAGCTGGCCGAATTCAACGAGCTGATTTGGACATTGTCCAGAATTCGATTAACGAGACAACGTATGCCATGACTTCATTATGGAATACTCTTACAGGACCAGTTCAAAAAGCATCACCTTCTGTAGTTGCTCGAGAATTGAGAGAGCAGGACCCAAACCTGCATTTCGAGAGCGGGGCTCTATAGCCGGAGTAGTGGATTCAAATACCACTTGCACAAGTCCTTTCTCAGACTCTGAGAAAAAGGAAAATGTTGAACAAGAAGAAGCGCAAGCTCTTACTAGTTCAAGTCAACCCACCACCTCTGGGGTTAAAGAGGGAGAGATTAATCTTAGGCCACAGACAGGCACGTCTAAGATTAATACTAACTCGATTAATGTACATTGGCAGGGTTACCAGCATTCTTGGGAAAAATTAATCTCAAGAAAAGGAATAAATCCGAATAAATCCTTGATAGAAATATCGAGGAAATATCCTAGGATTTGGATGAAGGAAGGATCTAAGCCAGAAGAGGTCCGAGAATGGTATGATTTTGGGGCTTTAGCTTCAATACATACTATGTCACCAGGTTTTCCGAAAATATCTAAGCTTCCGGATTAGATTACAAATGCCGTGTATGATTCATGGCAAAACAATCAGCACCTCAAACGAGGCGATATTCTGGAGCTAAAGTTTATATCGGCAGCACCAGAAATAGCAGGAAAAGGGTCTCATCCAGTGTTTCATTTTATTAAGTTACAGAGACCAGACATGGCGGCCTATACCAGAATTAAGGTTGCAACAGAGGAATCTCCATTGGTTAGCACTATCAATGAAGATGACATTTCCACCAGGAGAGCATGGGGAATGTGGGTCTGTCTTACAGAGATGGACAAAGTCAAGTATCCATTCAAGATATTCTCTAATACAGCGAATAGATCGTTCCTGTTAAATTCCATGACAGGGAAAAGTACTGATTTCGCAGAAAAGCTTTTTGAACAAAAGAGGACGCTTATCTGGGAAAACAAGTTGCCAGCAACAGACGCGACCAGGAAGAAAGCCTGCAACATGATGCATGTTGATTTATGGCATAACAGGGAGTGTTCAAGTTGCCAGTTTCAAGAGAAACCCTTATTCGGCACCAGAATACGGGTCACCAAGGTAAAACCCGAATCTGACAAAGATAAGGGTAAAAGGAAAGTTTACCCCAAGGGTTTTCCCAAACCCAAGTAAAAGGATGTAAACGACAAAGGCGGCCAAACAATTAGGCGCACCAACCGGGAATCAATCATGTGATTGATTAAAGGTTACAGCTATACCAAAAGATAGCTGTTAAAGTCAAGGCGTGGCAGACAAAGTGGCAAACACTAGGGTCCATACGCATGTGAAGGAATCTTAACAGCAAAGCAATGATGTCAAGAAAATTGTACAAGTTTGGAATCCGCATTTGGAATCCGAAGTCTGAGGCTATAAAAGGAGAGCTTAGAAGCAGATGAAGATCATCAGAAATTTTCTTCAACTCTTCAAAATTTACAAATCTAGCAAAAACAGCAAATTTGTAATCTTTCTTTTATAGTTTTAATAAACGAGTGTATGGGGGTTTCCCCAATTGTAAGTCCTCTCATGAGAGGCTAAAAGGTTTTCTCCTCCAATAGCGGAGTAGAATAATATCATGTAATTTAATTTTCTGTTTTCATCAATAAATAAAGGCTTTTGCTCAACCTCTGTTTTCAAAATTTATTAAATTTTATTCTGAAGACCTTTCTACGCCCAAAGGTAGGAAACGATTTGGGTTGTGCTAAGTATCATTGAAGGAGCTGAGTACTACGAACCACCTGCTGCTGTTGTGTGGTTGGTCTGGAGTAGCTTGTACCTGCTCGCCGTAAAACCGAGGACTTAGAATACCCGGTGATATTTTGGTCAAACAAAAGGTATAGATTTATGAGATTTTAATATTTTTCGGAAGCATGTTGGGCCTGATTTTATCGTATATCATGAATTGAAATTTTTTGGCTAAAAACAAAACCTAAGGTAATAAGATTTATCATAAAGGGTATGATTTAGGGGCTTTTTTATACTATGAAAAAGTAGAGGACTAAAGTCCAAATAGTGGAATTAGACAAAGACGACATATTAAATGACGTTTTGTACTAGTTTAATAATTGATTTCAAAATGTATTATTTTGAGAAACTTTTATAGTATTTGTATTATTTTATTAAAAAACCCGGAAATCTCTCCTCTTTTTTTGGTCATTTTCTTCTATTTTCATTTTTTTTTCTTCGATATTCCTAATTTTTCAATCTTCATCAAGTTTTGATCCCTTTCTTAGAGAGTCGCTCATCAATTTCTCATAATATTAAATGTAGTATATAACCATATGAAAATACAAAATTTGTAATTACCCAAAAAAAAAACAACATTTTGTCCTAAAAAAATATTAATAAGTCATTTCTTCTGGCCAAAACGTATATATTTTGCTCACTCAATCCTTGTTCTCAACTAAATTTTTACTCAATTTAGTTAGTCTTTATACATTTCTTTTCTCTTTTAGGTAGTTTTTCTTTTCATAGTTTTCTATGAAACTAGATATTATTGATAGAGTATAACAATGATTGTGATTTTTAATTCGAAAGGTTAAATTCAAATTAGTCATATCATATATCTTAGACTTTTCATATTTTATTTTTATTTAATTTTATGATCACTTTTTAATTTTACTTTAGATACTACATTTTATTACGTTAGTTATGACTTATGAAAGTATGTGAAATACTATTTATATATTTTTAAATAGTATGGATTACTATATTTATATTAGGGCTAGAGTCGAGTCGAGTTGAACAAGTTCACACAATATTTTTTATTTTACTTTAGATGCTACACCTTATTTTTATGTTTTTAATTCTAGACGAAGGGGGATTCCCTGACCAGACAAAATCGAGCCGATAATGTTAATCATGGAACACACAGATCTTATAAGACTCCAAATAAGGACAGCAGAGTCACAACTTGTGACAATCTAGAATTGAACCCAAGACTCCCACATGAAGATGAAAGCTGATACCACTAAACTAACAAGTTTTTGGTAGATACTACACTTTATTAGGTTTGTTATGAGAGTATGTTAAATATTATTTACATTTACATATTTTTAACTAGTAAGAATTACTATATTTATATATAGGTCTATAAAGAGTAGAGTCGAGTCGAGCTGAACAAATTCTTATTCAAACTTGTTTGAATTATTATTGATATTGAAAATTTGTCTTTGAGCTTGGTTTGATCGATAATTGAGCCTAGCTCAAATGAGTTTTAACCGAGCCGAAAACTAGTCAAGCTCGAGTAGCTTGACTTGTTTGTACATATTTATCATTTTTTTTACTAATCGAGTCGAACTTCTAAACTTATGGAATACAAAAAAAATGTTCAAATTTGATTTGAAATGTTGATAAAACTATGCTCAAATTAGATGTGCATGTACCGATCGACTTCGAGTCAAGTATTTAATCAGTTCTACCTGTATTTAGATTTAAGCATTTATAACTTATTTACTCGAGAGAAAAAGACATGAAGAAGAAAATTTAAGCGTAAAAAATCATGCCTGGTTCCACCTTCATTATTCACCATTGGCAAAGCGACCACCCAACCTTTATTGCTTTCACCACTACTCTGCTAACTCTGGCCAGTACAATGTTAGATCGCAATCTCAAAACCATAGAGCATGATTTAATAAATACTAGAGCAGCTAAGGGCGATGACCCGCCCTAAGTCCATCGGAACCCAATCGGAGCATCGGTGGGACAGGGTAGGTTATGTGATTTAGTAAGGGACAAGTCGCATTCCCCTTATCTTTTGTTTGAATTGAATACGTCGTAATAAAATGGTGTACATATAAGATCCTCTATTACAAAATGTTGTTGCATCACCTATTGCATTTGCTCGTAATAAAATGGTGTACATATAAGCAATCAAGATCCTCTATTACAAAATCCTATTACATCCTCTATTCTATAGTTTAGACTTTTGACATGTGTAACTCACCATAATCCTTGTTTGTCTTGCCTTTATTTTTATTTAACTAAAATTATAGAAGACATAAATAAGGAAACACAATAACATAATTTTGAGAAAAAACCACCACACATGGATCTTACCTAAACATTACAAATCTGATTAAATTTTTACTTGCAAATCTAATTAAAATAATATAATCAAAAATCTAAACTATGCAATAGATGATGTAATAGGATTTTGCAATAGAGGATCTTGATTGGGTCGTATATAAGATCCTCTATTACAAAATATTATTGCATCACCTGTTGCATTTGTTTCTATAAATGACAAAATAAATGACAAATGTAATACGTTGTTATGAAATGGCATATTATTTTTCTTTTAAGGAAAACAATTGTGTAAAATGGGATAGAGTAATATTGTGGGGTCCGTTTTAGCGGATTATTTAATTTCCTATTTATGTAATTGTTGACAATATAAGTGATGGGAGTGATTTTAAGGAGATTTGAGACTCCACATCAGATCTGATTATTATCACCTACTACTTATATAAATGTTGACAATATAAGTAATTGACAATTTGACATGTGAATGAACAGATCTCAGTATTATAGAAATTTTAGATCAACCCAAAATTTCGATTAATTAAAAAGCCACACTCTCAAGGATAATATTGTCATTTTACATATAAATTGATAATATCATATCAAGCAATCGAAGGTTCAAACTCAAGATAGAGATATTTCACGAAAATTAAATGATAGAATCGTAGTTTAAGATGTATAACGTATTTGTTTCATACTCATACTAAATTTGGATCTTGAATGATAGCAAATACTTGTATAATAGTACTTTATTCTTATTATTTAATATATTTTTCTTTTTCTTAAAATATCTATTCCCTCCATCCCAAAAAGGATGTCCGCTATTCCATTTTTGTCTGTCCTAAAAAGATTATCCCTTACTTTAAAAAGTAAATATTTATCATGTAAGTATCTATTATGCCCTTGGCTTTATATTTAATGTTTTAGTATTAATTCATTTTAAATATATAATCTCATTAATTTATTTTGGTAATAAAACCAAAACAGTCCTAAATTGCCGTAACCAAAAAAGTAAGTATGGAATTTGGTAATATATAACCTGCCAATTTACACTACATTTCTATGTATATTGTGCTTTAATTTAGGATTAGTTAGATGGTATGCAATGCCATTTAGGAAAGTTTGATTGTAATATATAAATAATAAATATTTTATTAATTTGCATAGGGGGTAATTTGGGGATAAATGCCTAAATAATTGATTTTTCTTAATTTCTACAAAAAGTCAAAGGGGACATATTTTTGTGGCATATTACTCGTTTCAATCTAAGTCATAAAAGATCTAAATTAGGTGAACTTGATGAAAGTAGCAATCTCAAAATTAAGTCTTGGCGTGCGACAATTAAACATGTGGACCAAAAACAAACGAATAAAGAAATAGAAATTTTTCTTGTGTACTATCCCATCCCAAATTTGCTTCCTCAAGTTCCTCTACCTCGTGCAACTTTCTGTTTGCCTCATGGATAATATTGGTTGTCGTGATAAATATTAAAATGGGCACGATAAAGAACATAATTTATATCTAGTATATGAAACTCTTGTACAAGCTAGAAATACAAGTAAAGCACAAATAGAGTAACATAAATATGATGGAATATATGTACCCAAATGATAACTTAAGAGTTCCAAGAATCCTAAAAATCACCGATAACTTGCTTCACTAATGACCTTAACTTGTGCCCTACCTTCCTCAATATCTTCTCCATCCAGTTCTCCTCCTGCATCATGCAATTCTATGTTGGTGTCCAAATTGCTAATTGTAGTGATAATTATATTGACATCGGGCACGTCGGAGAGCACAACTTGCATCCAGGGTATGCAATTATTGAACATGTTAGGGATACAAGTAGAGCATAAAAAGAGTATTAAAATCACGGGATAAATATACCAAAAGAGATATTGTGGGGAAAATAAGGATGCCAAGAAAGAAGTTGTTAGGGACGAAGAGAAATTCTTGACTTGCACATTGATGTATCTTATGGTGCCATTTTGAGGGGATAACAGTACTCCTATAGATACAAAGGAGAAGATAAAGAGAAGAATGGTAATTAACCAAAATTTGGTCAATGTAAAATCACCTAGTACATCAAATGGATCCCATTCCCATGGCATAGCAATTTGTGATTTCACAATATTAACGATAAATAACAAGACGTATCTCAAATCAAAGTATGCCATTTTATAAGAAATTTACCAATAACTTGTTGGCTTTGTGGTAAGCGAGCTGATTTCTAGGACGGATTTTTGCAAATTTGCAAGATTTAAAATCTTGTAATAACAAGTGTTGGGAGTGCTTTAACCCTGTTGCTCCAACCTCGAACAAGGTTAATCTCACACCCAATATAACTTGGAGACACCTAAGTTTACACAAGAAGAGAAAAAAGGAAATTGCATTTGTTAAGTTGGATTGGATTGTTTCATCTCCTAATATTTATGACGGATTTTCCTGTACACCACCAGTTGGATTGGGTTGTTGGGGCCTTGCGCCTACATAGGTAATTTCCGTACCCTTCCTCTACAACTTTCAAGTCTTCACTACCTCGAAATTGGGTAAAATACATTTTGCCCCCTAAATTATTCCCCTTGTATAGAATACCCCCTGAAGTGTACATACATTTACTCTTTTCTTCAAAATGGAATTGTCTTTATTATTCTTAAATATTATTTTCCCTTCTATTTTTTCATTTCTCCACCATTAATAATTTCTTCTCTTAATACATTACTTAAAATTCGTCAAATACGTCAATATTAATTATTTAATAACTAGAAATATATTATGCACTAGCGTTAAATTAATTTGGTGACAACATATTACATTAATATTTCACAAAAAAATTAACTAATGCTATGTCACAAATTTAAATTAATCTAAATAGTTTTTTAGTCTCTTTTTTGCATATTTTGATTATATATATATATAGTTATCTTTAATATTCTAATTACTACAATATATGTTTGGAATTAATCCTAACATATCTTTTAGTAAATTATAGAATTAAAAATACATATGTATGTTGTCAAAGTATAACATAGTTGAATTAATTAATTCAAATATATATTATAGTAAATTAGAGAACTGAAAGTACATATATACATAAGTTTTCGAAATATACATAAAAGGTATTATATCTGTTTAGATTAATTTCATTTTGTGATAACATATTAGTTGAATTTTTCACATTAATATAATATGTTGACATTGAGTTAATTTAACGTTAGTGCTAAAAAATTTGTCAATTATTATAATAATTAATTAATCTTGATGGGCTGCATAATTTTCAAATAATGTATGTACGAACAAAATTGTGAGTATGGAAAATATAAAAAGAAGAATAATGGCTATGGGTAATTAAGGTAATTCCACAATATAAAAGGGGATAAACGTATTTTTATATAGTTCAGGGGTATTCTCTATGAGAGCTTAAACTAGCAAAATGTATTTTTAACTTTTTTTTAAGATAAATTGGTTTTATATATCATTCAATCGAAAGTTTACAACGCCTGGAACAATACAATTCATATCGACTCAAACGATATAGTAAGAACATCTGAAACAACAACTATCAAATACTTGAAGATAAGAAATCTTAAGAACTCATAAACGAACCCAAGAAAATTTTTGTGCAGCTCCTATTCAAGGAGAGATGAAACTCTCATTCGAGAGAGAAAACAAACTCTCATACGAGAGAGAAAATAAAATACTAAATAATATCTAAAACACTATATAAAAATTTGTGTATCACCCTTCTTTATCTCGTCAGATCTGTCTCTGTCTCTTTAAATCCATATCCGTCTCGTTAGATTTGAAGATGTCATGTACAACTTGAAGAAGGGTACTACAACCCAACTCGCCGACGATGGTGGTAGTAATGGTGGTGAAGTAGATGACTAATTCACCAAATTATCGTCGGCAGAGAAAAATAGAATAAAAAAGAAGGCTAGAGTAGTTTAGAGTGATAGGGAGAGAGAGAGAGAATTCAAAAATTTATGAATTTTGTGTATTTTTAACTTTTTAGACTCCTCAAAAAGGGCGGTGGATTAAATTTCTCTAAAGAAGAAAAAAGGGTATTTTATGAATCCAGGGCCAGTTGGCCCAGTCCTCCCACCAGTTTCATTCCTACTGAGTACCGACGGTCTGGCGGTCTCCCACACGTTCAAAATCCTCACTCAAGTGGGCCCAATTCTCCCAACGGTTTCGGTTGAGACTTTTTTATTTATTTATTTTAATTTTAGATCAAGGGGATATTTTAATTCGACAAAGTCGGACCGATTGTTTTTCAATAATGAGCCACACAGAACCTATAAGACTTAAAAAAATCACAACGTGTGACAAACTGGAATAGAACTCAGGACCTCCCACATAAAAGTGGAAGTTGATACCACTAGACTAACAAGCTTTGAGTTTGATTGAGACTTTTTTCTGTATATGAAATGATAGATTAAACAAATTTGCACCACCTAGGGCTTGTTAGCCAAATAGTATCAACTTCCACTTTTATGCGTAGGATCTTGGGTTCAATTCGAGGTTGTAACAAGTTGTGACTTTTCTCTCTTATTTGGAGTCTTTTAGGGTCTGTGTGTCCCATGATTAAAAACTATCGATCTTGGTTTGTCGAGTTAGGGCCATGATTAAAAAACTATCCTCCCGAATTTGTCGGGTCAAGATATTCCCTTGGAATAGAATAAAAAAAGTATGGTGTCGAAACTCTAATTTTTGTCTTAAACTATCAATTTTTTTTTTTAATTACACTCCTTATATATATATATTTTTATAACAATTACACTCCTTATATTCAATAATAGTCATATTTTGTTGGACATAAATGTCCTTAATTCATTACAAAGTTTACATCCTCATGTGCAATATTCTTACTCTTGATATTAAATTTTAAGACCTAAGTCCAAACTTTCATTACAAAGTTTACATCCTCAAGTGTAATATGATCTTACTCTTGAAATTAAATTTTAAGACCTAAGACCGAACTTAATAAAACAAATTCAAAACCAAATTTACGGCATAATGATCGAAAATTTCGAAACCTAATGATAAAAAATTTATTCTATGGAAAGAAAGATGAAATCAACATTAGTATGTACGACTGCTTCTCAATGAAAGTGTATTCTTAATAAAGAATTGCAATGTCTTGTTCTTGATTATTTTCTGTTTTCGAGAATTTTATTCCGTGCTATATTGCATTAATTACTTTCTCAAAGTTTATATTTTGTGTATAATTTTTATTTGATGCATCTCTTACAATAGGAATAGGAGGTGTAAACTAGTCGAGTTTGATGAAAATTTCAGGCTTGAGCTCGATTATATTTTTCTGAGCTCGAGCTCAAACTCGACGAGCTTAATTTTCTAGGGCTCGAGCTCAAGCTTGAAACAGATGAATCGAGCTCGAGCTTGAAGTAAAAATTATTTAATTTTTTTTTTACAAAATAAAATAAAATAAATTATAATTTTTATATCACAATATGTTAATAATGTATAGCATACATTATTAAGATAAATATTTAGATAAGATAAATAATAACTAAACACCTTATATTCAATAAGTATTTAGAAAATAGAGGAAGGTGTTGTGAAAACATGATTTCATAAAATTAATATATAGAAAATTATATCAACTAAAAAATATATTTTATTGTTGTTGTTGTTTTTGTTTTTCACAATTTAAATTAAATAGACAAAAATTACTTAAATATCATTAAAATATGTTGTATATTAAATTTTAAATATTATTTTCATGAAATTTGAGTATTGTTAATTATATGTAAAAAAAAATCACGAGCTTATGAACAACTATAATTAAGTGAGATCGAGCTCGACTCACGTGAAAGTTCGAGTTTGAAATAGTCAGTTAAGCACGCTCATGAGTCAGCTCAACTTACCTAACACCCCTACTTACAATTAAGAAACAAACGACAACATTTATAGTAACCGGTATGGATTAGAGACAATGCAATGCAAGCGTACCAATTTTGTAAAAAACATACTTCATAATTTGGATTTTCTCTTACTTCTTTTATTACTTTGTTTATTCCAAATTATGCTCTTTTATAAAGTTCCTTTTCTGCTGAATAAAGCCAAACTATTGAAATTTTAAGCCTATCAAATTAGTTTTGGTGCGCATGCGCACGGCTGAAGCCTTATTACGGCTTCAAAATGGTGACTTTGATGACGTTCATAACAATATTCGTGTAGGGTGGCTACCACCTGAAACGGGCACTTGGAAATTGAATATGGACAGTGCAGTCCGTCGGGGGACGAACTCCAAGCTAATGAGTCGAGCATCAAAGGAGTTATCTGTGACCATCTGGGTCACTGGTTTCACGGTTGCGTAGGTATGCACACACTGCTTGGTGCTGAATTACATTGAATCCGCCACGGCTTAGAAGTAGTGTGGGAAGCAAATTTGAAGGAAGTGATTTTGGAATCGGATAGTCGGGAAGCTATCACGAGTATTAGAGAGGGCACCGAGTCGCATTGCTATGTCTATCTATCATATGTAGCCCACAAGTGCTCTATCTATCATTTGTAGTTGGTAGCAATTTTTAATACCTAGACATGTAACTGTTTTATCATCAATTAAGTTGTGATTCTTGGAGTTCCTATAGTTTTTAAGATTAGATCGATACTATAAATGTAATATTAACCTTACTTGTTCATGCCTCTAAGCCGGAGATAGAATCATCTCTATCTCTATCTCTATCTATATAGATATATATATATTATATTATTATTTATTTATATATTTATTATATATTCTAAAATTATGGGTGGTTTTTTGAAACTTTTGATATACCTAATATATCCCTATGTAATTCAATTTTTTAATGGCAAAATAGTCAAATAAAAAATAATAAGAAAAGTTGTATATATCTACAATAATAAGGTGTATAATTACATTAGAACTTTATAATGAAAATACATATGTAGTTGCATAAGGACTCTATAAGAAAATTAAATATTGAGAACTGTATAAAGGAATTATATATAGATAATATCAAATGTAAAATTATATATTAAGAATGGAAAAATTATAAAAGTACGGGGGCTGAATTACATTGAATCCGCCACGGCTTAGAAGTAGCGTGGGAAGCAAATTTGAAGGAGGTGATTTTGGAATCAGATAGTCGGGAGGCTATCACAAGTATTAGAGAGGGCACCAACTCACATCGCAATGATCAAATGCGACGGCAACTTGCAAGAGATTGGCATGTGACTATCAATAACATTTGGTGAGAAGCCAACTGGGTGGCGGATGGCTTGGCTAAGACGGGACTGGAGCATCCCCTCAGCATAATGCAATTCCCGAGTTCAGATCTTTGTAATTTATTGGAGTAAGATCAGAGTAGCCTTACATGGCATAGACAAACGACTATAACCCCAGGTCTGTTGGGATATATCGTTAGGGTAACCCCTTTTCTTACATTAAAAAAAAAATTAGTTTCTTCAATATTTTTTTATTACTAAAATTTGAAGTTTTAGTATAGACAATAAAAATAAATACTATTCAATTATGTTGAAAACATTAACTAAGTCAGTTATTATCGTACTCAATAGGATTGGCAAATAGTCCAATGCATATACAACTTCGGGATGGAAGAGTTTAAATATAGAATCCTAGATTTTGTTTTGGATGTTCATTGTTAAGGATGGTAGCATCAGAGCACGAAAAATAAACAAGAAACAAGAAATTCTAAACCTAAACATGAAGATGAAAAATACGAGGATTTTAACGTGGTTCGACATAATTGCCTACATCCACGAGCCAACCTAGATCTACATCTTTATTTCTCAAGAGTAAAATCGAGTACATCAATGAATTACATGTTGAATTCTCCTATTTATAATAGTTGGAGTTAGTTTAAACTCTAACAAATAAGGAAAACAATCCTTAACAACTTAGGGAACAATTCTTATCACAATAGAAAACAAACCCAATCAAAATAGGACTCTAATCTGCCAAAATCCGCCCAAAATCTCTCCAACTTGTGCCCCAAGTCTCAAATCCGTGTCCGGTAGCCGCGGCTAAAACACCACTAGCCATGGCTAAAATCGCTGATGACATTCTGTCCTGGTAGCCGCGGCTAAGCTCGCGGTAGCCATAGCTACAACTCTGTTCCAAGTCTATCTTCACTTGTTTCGACACTTTCGCGACCCCGGATCTTCCCGACCCATCTCGTCTTCACCTTAGCTCTATTTGGCTCCATTTTTTGGCTCTTAGTCCTATTTTTTATCCGACTACACTATATCCCAACAATCTCCCACTTGGAGACTGATCAAAAATCTCGAACTCAACTTGAATCATCCCTTCACTTTTCCCAAGTGAATCTTATACTAGTTGGCACATCCCCAAACCCAATGGAGATAAAAATTCACGAGATATTCCAATATCTCATCGACTCGTCCATCCTCTAGTGTCACCCACTTGACAGACTCTCTTTGTGAACATCGTTCCCTCGTTTTGAACCTTCGCCATTACCCTATTCTTTTGGTGATCAGTCAACTCCTGAATACCATGGCATATCCATCTCGGTCCAATTGGCCCTCGGATATAGGTTACTCTAAAACTCGAACATGTCACACTCAAACCACCTCGGTTTACCCGTCCACTGACATCTTTTCACCAAGGACTTTTCCAACGGCAATCTCGGATCCCTCATATATCTGCTCTCTGCCCCTGCATGAGCAATGTCTGATCCATCCGCCTACTTGGTTTTTCAATGGCTAACTCGGGCCACTGACATATCTGCTTGAGCTCCCACTCCATGAGCTATGTCACATCCCTCTGCCAATATACCCGATGCTCTGCGAATCTACCTACCCGGGTTTTGCTTCCTGCCACCATGACTTCCGACTTCACGGTCAACCTCTCCTGGTGCCGCTTCCTGTTCTCATGGTTTCTCTTCGTGGTCATGCCTCCACAACCCTGCCCTCTGGTCTCTCGACTACATGGATCTACCCTCTCAGTTATCGATTCTATCATTCTGACCTCTGGCTCGGTGGATTTGCTTTCTTGGCACTGTAACTCCGCCCCCTCAATCTAGCAACTCATTCGCTCCCTCTCAGAAACATGAATTTGCTCTCCGACATCTGACTCTACGGATCTGCCTCTGCCTCCGCAACTGTTCCCACTGGCTTCGTGTTCTACCCACCTGGTAACATAGAATTGCCTCTGCTGCTGCGAATCTGCTTATCTGCTGGTACCACGATTCTCAACGTTTTCTCGTTAACGTTCAACGAGATTACTCTTCTTTGGTTGGCGATCTACCCGATCTCATCCTCCTCTGTCATCTTCTCCGACTTCACCACGACCTCAATTCGTGCTCCCTGCAACGAAATCGTCGAGCTTGATTATTCTTCCATCTCCTACCATCGTTCCCACGACAAAATCCGTGTTTAGCCAAAAACACTTCCCCATAGATCTTGATTTAGGATGTCATCTAAATCTACAACCTATGGCTCTGATACCAGTTGTTAGGGATAGTAGCATCAGAGCATGAAGAATAAACAAGAAACAAAAAATTCTAAGCCTAAACATGAAGATGAAAAACACGAGGATTTTAATGTGGTTCGACATAATTGCCTACATCCACGAGTCAACCTAGATCTACATCTTTATTTCTCAAGAGTAAAATCGAGTACATCAATGAATTACAAGTTGAATTCTCCCATTTATAATAGTTGGAGTTAGTTTAAACTCTAACAAATAAGGAAAACAATCCTTAACAACTTAGGGAACAATTCCTATCACAATAGAAAACAAATCCAATCAAAATAGGACTCTAATCTGCCAAAATCCGCCCAAAATCTCACCAACTTGTGCCCCAAGTCTCAAATTCGCGTCCGGTAGCCGCGGCTAAAACACCAGTAGCCATGGCTAAAATCGCTGATGACATTCTGTCCTGGTAGCCGCGGCTAAGCTCGCGGTAGCCACGGCTACAACCCTGTTCCAAGTCTATCTTCACTTGTTTCGACACGTTCGCGACCCCGGATCTTCCCGACCCATCTCGTCTTCACCTTGGCTCTATTTGGCTCCATTTTCTGGCTCTCAGTCCTATTTTTGATCCGACTACACTATATCCCAACAGTTCATGTCATTTTAATAAACTTATTGTCCCAAATTTAATTTTGAGTATGTTTGGTTAAGTTTGATTTGAATTGTAAAGTATAGAACTAGGGGGATAAATGCAAAAAAAAAACCCTGAGTTTTAACTTTTTTGCTAAAAATCTCTTGAGATCGCGAAATAGCCTAAAAAAAATCCATGTTAGCCTAAAAGTTTGTGAAAAATCCCCATTCCGTTAGAAATTAACAGAATGGGGACGCACGCGCGGGTCCTGCGACTGGGAGCATTTTTTGGCCTCTTTTCAACTTTTTTGACCTTCTTAATTGACAATCATACCCTTACCCTATAAAATAAAGCCCTAGAATTGTGCTTGCATTTTAACCCGTATTAAAAATCACTTTACAACTAAATAATTGATAATAAAAATCAAAATATTCAAACACTAAATTAATACAAGTTTACTAAATTAAAGTTACCTTTTACACCCAATAAAATCTTAAAATTTTAAAGAAAAAATTAATATCATTCTAAAATTGACATTAGATATAATTTTACAATTGACTAAATATTTTAAAAATTAAATTTACAAAATAATATGAAAAATTTAACTCATCTTCCTCACCCCCTCATCCCCACCTTGAAACGGTCGTCTGCCCCTCCAAGATCCACCATAGCTTCCATTTCTCCCTCTTTCAAGCCTCAATTTCAGTTTCAGACCCACCAATTTCAGTTTCAAGCCCACCACCAAGCTTCTATCTCTCCACTGTCACTACCAACACACCCCTTTACCGGCAATGACCCTGCTTTCTGTTTACACTTACAAAATACTAAACGGGCTTTTCGAATTTAAAAAGGCCCAATAAAGAAGTAATCGGAAAATAATAATCAAATTGGGCTTATGTTCGAGTAAAGCCTGAAAAAGGAATGACTTGGGTAAATTCGAATGGACCTAGGTTTGAAGAAATCAAGAACAAAGACAAATAGAACATTCGAAATAGAGTATGGAGCAGCCCAATAAGGATAAGAGAAAGGATAAGCCCGAACCCAGAAAAATCAACTTAAACTCGGGCGCCAAAATCAGAGAAATTTGAAGAGGGAGTTGGCGGCGGTTCCCGAAGCAGAGGAGAACATGGAGGTTGCGAAGAAACCGACAAAAGAAGTGGAGTATATAAGCGCGAAGAGAAAGAAAGAAAAAAGGAAACATCACAAGATCATCAGACTTCTACATTTTCATAGAATTAACTCTAGCCTTAGGAGTAGTTCATAGCGTAAATTAGGAGTAGTTGTAATGTAATTTAATGCTAGACTCGATGGGATTTGCCTTCAAGGCTTGTATCGGCATTCGCCTGCTTATAATTTTTCAGAATTGAAGACTTTCATGGAGATATAAATTATCTTTTATTTAGATTTAAGTATCGGATAGGTAATTTGTATCTTAACTTGAGTTTTTCATTCACCATTCTCATATTCGAAATGAACAACTAAAACTTCAATTAATGCGACTCGAACGCAGGGGTTGAAAAATAATACATTCGATCGAGAGATTCTCACGTAGGTATAAAATTATCTTTTGTCAGATTTAAGTATCTGAGAGATAATTTTTATCTGGACTTGAATCTTATATTTCATCTTATTATTGAATTCGAAAGATAATAATCAACTTCTAATTTAAGACCTGAAAGTCTTTCGATTCACTATTATTCATACTCGAAATCAATAATTAAGAATTGCGGTCCGAATAACAATTTTAAACAACACGACAAAGTGTTAAAGTTCGAACCACCGTCTAGCGTATCGAATTCTAACGCGGGGGTTGTGAGATAATTCTAAGTGGAGAATTATCACGGGGCTTGAGTTAATCGAATTAGCTCTTCCTTATTCAATTTGTTTTTATCCAAAAACACTTTCATCACTGCTTCTATAAGCTTCCCCTTTTTCGGCAATGGCCTGTCAACCACTATAGGCAACCCTAGCTCCGCCGTCATCGGAAACAATTCTTTTGTCCCAATCTGAGGAGGAAAATCCATTGTTGGAGTCGATTCCGATGGTGGTGTTCAATAAAAGGTGTATGGTGGCGGTGGGGGCAGGGGTGGGTGTGGGTGGTCATCTGTTGTGTAGAGCGGGAGTAAGCCAGTAAGAGAAGAAGAAGAAGAAGAAAATGGGGAAAAGAAATAAGAAAAGGAAAAAAAGGGAAAAGAAAATTAAAATAAATTAAATAAAATCCTAATATAATATGAGGGTATAACAGGAAATGTTGGGAAAAAATTAGCAGAGTTAGTGTTAATTAACCACGAGGGAAAGTGAGCATACTTTTTCATTATTATGGGGTTTTTTTAGGCTATTTCACGGTCCCAAAAGGTTTTTAGCAAAAAAATTATAACACAGGGTTTTTTTTGCATTTATCCCAGAATTAGGGATAGTTATATAACTATCATACTTCAATAATGTAAATTGAATAACGAGTTAAAGGGGATTTTGTTCACTAAAATATGTTTAAGGAATAATAAGGAGGTAACTGAAGGTTTTAATAGTTTAGGGGTTTATTTGATGTAAAATATATATATACTTCAAGAGTACAAATTGCATTTAACCCAAAAATAAATCATTTTCATATTTGACAAGTTTAAGGGGCATTATGAAAACTGGACCAGCCATTGAACTGGAAAAATTAAGTGGGTCAACGGAATTCACGGTTCAATTGTTAGACCAATCGTGGTCGAACCAGTGACGTCATAATTATGTAATAAATAATTATTAATATTAACATACTTAAATATATATATATAGTAATATAAAAATACTTATTCTCAATCACTAAGAATTAGGATTATCCTGATTTCATATACTTGACATTTTGAACTAATAATATGTAATGACAAAAAAGGTCAAAGTGAAAAAATGGCCATTCATTTTCAAAATCAAGTCATTGAGGTTCAATATTAATAATTACTTTTTTCCAATTCTAGTTACTAGTAAATGATGAAAAGACTAATATCAATTAAATTAATTAGCTTAAGTAATTACACATTTATAGAAAACGGTGGTAAAGAAAAGTGGGATTAGAAGTTTAAAACAGCAAGTTAGACTTATATGTATATGAATTAGAAATTTTGACATCATTTGGGAATCGGTTTAATTGTAGTTATATCTTCAATTTCTTCCAAAAGATCTCAAGTTCAAAGTTCAAACTTTGTTTGATGCAATTTTCAGGTATTTTTGAAAAATATCAAGAGCTATCCGGTTCTCATGACCCATATGGCCGGGTCGACCGGTTCTTTGGTCCAAGCGGTGGTTTTCGCGGTTTCCAAGTTTTGAGTTTTTACCGATTTGATGGAATAACTAAGATCGTTTATGGGCCATATGGCAGTTCAATTTGTAAAATTGACCGTGCCGAGTTGGTATTTCAAAACACTGTATGGAATCCTTCCTCCGGTGGCCAACCCTCTTTTGAGAAAGAAAAGACAAATTGTAATGCACTTTTTTCACTCTCGACCATATAGAGCTCAAATCTGGCCAGGGATGGAGGTAGGGGCGCTGGAGGGTGCGCTCACCACCCCCCACCCCTCAATTTTGAAAAATTATTTTTTTTATCTTGCAAAAATTATATTTGAATTTCGCCCCTTTCAAAATCGAAAAATGAGTTCGCCCCCCCCCCCCCTCCCCCCACCACCCCAAAATCCTGGTTATAACAAAAGAGATATAAGAGTATCAAGTATGTCAAAAATTGTAATTGAACATAGTTCCTTATTAATATTTTCCCCCCATGAATATAGCGTACCGTACCGCGGGAGGCCTTGAACTTTTCGTCTGTCTGACTAAAAAGAAAGTGTATAGTTATATTACAACAATCTCGCTCTCCTTCAGTAAAATTCCTGGCTCCGTCCCTGAATCTGGTGACACTTGTCATCCCTATGCATCATATATATAGATAATATGTATATATGTATATATTTCTACACTATGTATATAATGAATAGTATATAGAAAGTACTCCGTATATGAGTTAATTAATATATATTATATAATATTTACTTTGGAATATTAGTAAAAAAAACATATATATATATATATAGAAATGTATATGTAATACACATTCATGTGTATATTTATATTATATTCTATAAATAATATATAGAAATGTTATGTGTTTGTAATAGTATATCTATACATAATATGAGCGTAGATTCTATTATGTGTAATATATTTATATAATAACTATATATAGAGGTTTATCAATTTATGTATACATATATATGTATATATGGATGTACGATTGATGGATATAAATGTACATTAATTTCTATTGCATATATAGGATTATTATATATATATATATATATATATATTAATCATTATATAATCGTCATAATTTAATGTCTATATATTATACAAATTCATATATATACATATATTATATACATTTTATTAATGTAAGAAAATAATGAGATAACGTAATCATACATATATAACCTTATATGTGTGTGTATATATATATATATCCGTATATATAGGAAGTAAATATAAATATGCATGCACATGTGTAGACAAGGACAGAGACAGGAATTATTGTAAGGGGGACGAGATTTTTGTAAGTTTCATTTACGTGGTAGCGAAGGATTGTATGGGGGGTGCAGGGGGCTTGCCCCCCGCGGTACGGTATGCTGTATGTATACGAAAAAATTGAGGATTAGGTTTAGTAAGAACACTTTTGGCATACTTTGTATTCTATACCTTTTTTGTTAATAGTGAAATTCTCTTATCCTCTCTCGTGGACGTAGGCAATTGCCGAACCACATAGAAATAATATTTGATACATTTTTCGTAACTAATTAGATAAAATATAGTTTTAAAATTAAAATAGAAACTGGTCCTAATATTAAATAAAACAAAATTTTAAGGGGGGGGGGGGGAGGAATTACAAATGTTATAGCCTTATAGGTAGAAGTGACAATTTTAAAATTTTGAGGGGGCAAAATTGCAAATGTTATAGCCTTATAGGTAAAAGTCATAATTTTAAAATTTTGAGGAGGGGCGAAATTACAAATTTTATAAATTTTATAGGTAAAAGTGAGATTTTTAAAAATTTGAGGGGGCGGTGGCACCCCCCGCCACCCCTATGTGTTTAGAGAGGATAGAATAATATTGACTTGAATTCTGGTCTTAAGTAGGTGGGGGAGCATGGACGTCTATAAGTCATTTCTCGTCACTGTTTTTGTAGCCCATGTGGGAGTGTAAGAGAAAATAGGCTCCAACACTAGAGAAGGAAGCCCGCTGTTTCGGCCGAACTATTTGAGGCATTTTGCAACATCCTTAACTGGCTACAACAATTGGCCGAAATGAAGGCCCAAAAATAAAAACAAACAAATTTTTTATTTTTAAAAAAAAATCAGGCAACCCAAGGTTTATTAGTATAATGATATCTGTTTCTGCTTTTATATGAGAGGTTTTGAGTTCAATTTCAGGTTGTCACAAGTTGTAACGTTTCTCTCCTTATTTAGAGTTTTAAAAGGTTTAAGTGGTCGATGATTAAAAACTATCAGTCCGAGATTGTCGAGTCAAGGTATCCCTTCATCTAGAATTCAAATAAATTCATGCACATTCTCATAAGAACACGCAACTTGTAATAAATTTTCCCAAAAGAAATTAAAAAAAAATACCCCCAAAACGAAATTAAACGTAGCCCATAAGTGCTCTATCTATCATTTGTAGTTGGTAGCAGTTTTTAATACCTAGACATGTAATTGTTTTATCATCAATTAAGTTGTGATTCTTGGAGTTCCTATAGTTTTTAAAATTAGATCGATACTATAAATGTAATATTAACCTTACTTGTTCATGGCTCTAAGCCGGAGATAGAATCATCTCTATCTCTATCTCTACCTCTACTAATCTAAAAGTATGGGTGATTTTTTGAAACTTTTGATATACCTAATATATACCTATATAATTCAATTTTTTAATAGCAAAATAGTCAAATAATAAATAATAAGAAAAGTTGTATATATCTACAATAATAAGGTATATAATTACATTAGGACTATAATGAAAATACATATGTAGTTGCATAAGGACTCTATAAGAAAATTAAATATTGAGAACTCTATAAAGGAATTATATATAGATAATATCAAATGTAAAATTATATATTAAGAATGGAAAAATTATAAAAGTAGGGGGGCTGTTTCTTGAAACTTCCTATATACCCAAAATAGCCCCATGTAATTCAATTTTTTTAAGGCAAAAAGAGTCAAAAATAAATAATAAAAATAAATTTCAAATATTTATAATTATAATAACAATAATTACATTAAACTCTAAATAAGGTTACTTCTATTTATTTATTCATTAAAAAATATTGAAAGTCCACTATCCCAACATATACGGTACAACAAATTTATATTTAATATTAAATTCTAGGATATAGGAACGCACATCCAATCAACTTCTTATTTTATATTGTAAGTTAAGATTAATATGAATGAAAAAGCCTAACTCAACAAACTAATCTATTCTAAATAGAAATCCTAACTTTAATCATACATAAATTTGGTGACTTTTGAATCTAAAATATCCCTATATATGTAATTCAATTTTTTAATGGTAAAAGAGTCAAAAATAAACAATAAAAATAAAAATCTAAGTATCTATAACAATAAGTATAGTTACATTAAGTTTCTACTATTAATTTAAATGTAGACAAAATTACTCGATTCTATTTATTTATTCATTAAAACAAGAAGATTAAAAAGAAAACTTAATCTGCTTGAACTTCGAACAAAGACATTTATAATATTAATAAATAAAAACTATTCACATCGTTGACTGAATTTTTATTTTTTATTAATTATTTGAATATTAAGTGGCGAGGAATTTGGATATCACAAATGGCATACAAAACTCAACTTATCAAAAGAAGCTTGGGAAAGCTAGCTTTACAGTTAGGCACCATTTATTATCTTATCTCATTACTAATATTAATTAATTAATTATAATAATACAAAAAGAAAAATATTAAACCATTGTTACATCATGGTCTTGGGAGATATATTGACATATGCTATTGTAATTCAATATTTGTTACTTTTATTTAGTGATGACTCGCATAACACTTCATTTTTATTTAACCGCCTTTCTTTACACTCAAGAACTTGACTTACCTTATTTGTGAAGGGTTGATTTTATTTTATCCATTTAACTTTCTCATTTTCGCATTGCATCAACTATAGCCTTATTGCTACTAAAAATGGAGAAACAAAAAAAAAAAAAAGCAAAAGCAAAAGCAAAAACAAAAACAAAAGCAAAACAAAACAAAAGGACTACACAAGTATCCAGATTTTAAGTCATAACGAAAAGATTATTATAAGTACACAATGAGAGGAAAGAAGAAATGAAGCACTCAAACCATCAAAATTAAACAAGATAATGTATAAAAGAATCATGAATTTACATAAAAATCTATTTAGTGATATTATTATATAAGTCTTGACTTTAATTAACTTACTTTCTTCGAATATTCATACTAACTTTTCATGTCAATCAATATTTAAATTTTAAGTAATCATAGTTTGTTTTGTAGTTGATTATTTAAGTTATTGTTTTTATTTTTGAGGGGTTGTTAAGTATTGTTCAAGTTTTGGATTTATCAAGTTGAACAATATCGATTTATATGAATTGCTTTAACGAGATTATATAATTCACGTTCGACGCATATGTTGCTTACTAGTAATTATAAATGTGATGGGATCTATTTATCGTATAATTGATTTTACATCCAGACTATTTCACAAAATCAGCCAGTTCTTCACTGGGTTGAGTGATTAGCATTTGTTATCATGTTATATAGTGATTGATTTACATACTCCGACATATAAATGACATTTACACTTATCATATACATGTTATTTAATATCATTAAGGGATAATTGTAGATACCCCCCTCAGTTATTGGGTGAAATGCATTTTGCCCCCTCACTTATCGAAATGTGCGCTTTGCCCCCTTACTTATCATAAAATGTGCACTTTCATCCTTCGGTCAGCTCGGGCAGAAAAAATACAAAGGAATTTTCGTACGTTGCTACCCGAATTTGAATTTTTCTTTGTATTTTTTGCCCTAAACTGCTCGAAGGACCAATGTGCACATTTTATGATAAGTGAGGGGGCAAAGTGCACATTTCAATAAGTGAGGGGGTAAAGTGCACTTCGCCCCATAACTGAGGGGGGTATCTGCTATTATCCCTATTATTAAATTAGATGGCTAAAACATTAAAGTAATTGTTTACAACTTAAGTTCAATATCAGGCGATAAAAATTTGTCATTTAATATGTACGTGTATATTATGAAATTTTATTCAAGATTACAATGAAAAACTCAGATAAAAAATACAGGAACAGAAAATAAATGAATTTGTAAATGCACAAGTATACTGCGAATACAAATGAATTATTCAGGAGTAAAAATACGACTTTTTATATGAATGTGAGATATATTTCTTATACTCATTTTTAAATTATAAAATATAATTTTATATATTAAATGAAAAATATTTTTTCCCCTGAAATGGGAGTATTATTTGTCAATTATATTATCAGATACGAAAAGTACGTGTATTAAACGGCCCAACTAACAAGTACGAGTATTATTTGTTAACTTCAGAATGTATACTGAAAACAAAAGTAATTTTCAATAATACGTATGTATGTATACTTTACGGGAATAATACGAGTTTTAACTATCATAGATTTACCATGGCTAAAAAAAGATTAAAAAAAGTTAGCTAATCAATAATTTTGGATGAAAGGTGATGAATTTGTGGATAATGATTGATACAAATGATTGGAATAAGTCGAGGGAGAAGCTGAAAAAGGGTCCCGAGAAGGTCAAAGCTACTTTGACCACGATCCAAAGGGGCTTGACCGTGGTCAAACTACAACACGGGCTGATAGCGGGATTAGAACCGTGAGATTTTGTTTCCCATGTGGTTTTGGATTGGATTTGGCAGTTGCCTTATATTGGTAGCATTTTTTCAAACTGTCTATAAATAGGATTATATTTCCTATTTGGAATAGATTTTAGTTTCTTAGTGTATCATGTCTTCCACTCTATAAATATGGCCTTGTAAAATGTAACAAAGATATAGATGTAGTGTTGGATAGTGAATGTAACAGGTTGTTGAACCATATTAAAATTCCTTGTGTAGGTTTCTTGAAATTCTTGTTTATTTTCTTCGTTCTCTATTGATGTCATCCTTAACAACTAGTATCAAAGTCATAAACTCATAGGTTTGTAGATTTCGGACACGTCTCAGATCTTGATCTATGAGGAGCACTTTGTGTTAGCGCTTGTTTTTCGTGGGAGCGATGATAGGAGATGAAGGAAATGTAAGATCGACAAGTTCGTTGGCAGGTAGCACAAACAGAGGTCAGGGTAAAGACAGAGAAGATGACAAAGAAGGTTGGGATCAATTTGATTGTCAGGCCAGAAAGAGTAATTTCATTCAACATTAATGATAAAATGTGGCGGGATACAAATCCTATTAGACAGATTCGTGAACCCGAAGTTGCTGGTAGAGAGACCAAACATAGCTCATGCAGTGGAAGCAGAGAGAAGATATGTGGTAAGATCTGATATTACCATTGAAGAAAGTCCTTGTAAAGATGTCAGTAAGACAGGTTGACCGAGATGGGTTATTCTCCAGTGAGGACAAGGGTGCCACACTAGACGATTGAAGCCCATGGAGGAGCACGAGAGAGTGTTTATGGGATTTGAATCAGTCTCTAAGTGGAAGATTAATGGATTTATGGAGACTGATTGATACAAATGATTGAGAGAAATCAAGGGAGCCAAAGGAGAAGCCAAAAAAAAAAAAAGGCTTTGACCGAACAAAGCGTAGATTAGCACCCTAATCTATTAATTTTTATTTGGGAAAATTACACATAGACCCCCTCACATATTATGTAATTACCACAACTCCCTCTCACTTATTGAAAATTACCAACACAATCCCTTATGTTAAGTATTTCTTACAATTACATCTCCTGTGTATTTAACAATTCTTACAAATTTGTCCCTATAAACCTTACAAATAGACCCTTCCCTGTGTGTTTAATAATTTTTACAAATTTACCCCTATAAACCTTACAAATAGACCCCTTAAGGGGTGTGTTGGTAATTTCCATTAAATGAGGGAGAATTTTGGTAATTACACAATAAATGAGGGAGGTTTGTGTATAATTTTTCCTTTTTTATTTCAATCACCTAAACCATTATTAATTACCGAGTGCTAATTTTACTAATCATCCAAAAAAAGAGTGCTAGTTTAACAAAACAAAACAGTAACTGTTGAGACTTCAATAAATATTCTGCAAGCTGAGCTTTAATAGAAAAAAATTAAAGAAATATAATATTTTAAAAAAAAAATTCGAAAAATACCACAAATTTGATCGGGTATCAGAAAATACCACAAAGCGGCTTCGGCCACTGCAAAAAGTGATCAAAAAGTCTGACAGGTCCAAGGCGTGACCAGAGACAACTCTGACAGTCACGCCCTAGTCCAAGGCATGACTGTCAGAATCCTCCCTATTCCCCAGTCAACAACACTGTGCTGTTCCTGTCTCCTGATGTATAAATTCCACACCCTAGCCTTCGGGTGAGGCGTATTCCAAACATTTCAAATTGTAACAATCGGGTTTTTGGCATTTCAATTTGTAACAATCGGGTATTTTGCATTCTAGCCTTGGCATTTAGCATCCAACAATCGGGATTTTTTGCTCTTTTCTCTTCAAATTGTTTAAGGTAAATTTTAATTATATAATTTATTTTTAATATTGTAATTATGATATTAGTATTTTAGTTAGTCAAAATTTTAATTTAGTGCTTTTAGTATAATTTAGCCGAATAATGTGTTATCATGTTAATATAATATTGAGGTATGATTTATAAGTATATGTATAATGCTAGGTTTAATATTGAAATGTCTAGGTTTATGTATTTTTTAGTGTAGTTTAGAATTTTCATATAATATTTAGGTATATTTTTGAATAATTAGATACATTAGGGGCTAATATTCTAATTAATTCAGCGTAATCTCGTTATGTGTTATTATAATTATAGTGTAATTTTTAGTTATAATTTTGAATGAATAGTTTAACATTTGACATAATTTATAGGTATAATTTGAATCTTTCGGTACAATTTTTTGTGATTTTACGTTATAATTTTTAATAATTAGATACATTAGGGGCTAATATTCTAATTAATTCATCGTAATCTCGTTATGTGTTATTATAATTGTAGTATAATTTTTAGTTATGATTTTGAATGTATAGTTTAACATTTGACATAATTTATAGGTATAATTTGAATCTTTCGGTACAATTTTTTGTGATTTTACGTTATAATTTTTTAATTAGATACATTAGGGGCTAATATTCTAATTAATTCATCGTAAGCTCGTTATGTGTTATTATAATTGTAGTATAATTTTTAGTTATGATTTTAAATGTATAGTTTAACATTTGACATAATTTATAGGTATAATTTGAATCTTTCGGTACAATTTTTTGTGATTTTACGTTATAATTTTTAATAATTATATACATTAGCGGCTAATATTTTAATGAATTTATCGTAATCTAATTATGTGTTATTATCACTTATTTTTCAATCTAGGATGGCAAGTACCAGTGGTAGTGGCAATGAGGCTATGATATACGGGCCTTTATTCAATAGTGTGCTGACCGAGCAAGCCAATCGTAGGTGTGAACTAGTTTTCAGCACAAATGATATTGAGTTATTATTACGTTCTAGACGAGCAGACTCTCATACATTCAATACTGCCTATCCCAAGGTTCCACATGCGCGTGTCCTTCATAAACTTAATGAAATGGGGTTTTATCGCATTTACAAGTTAAGTAAGATGGAAAATGATTTAGGTCTCATATCTGCCCTGGTTGAGAGGTAACGTTCGGAAAAGAACACTTTTTATTTACGAAATGGAGAGGCTACAATTACTCTTGGGGTTTACCAGTCGACGGTCATCCTGTAATTGCTAATGACGAGTGTACGACATTACAAGAACATCAAGACAGGATTTTCGACCTCCTAGGGATTGAGACTGACCGTTCTGATTTTCCGAGTAATGGGTTGAAGATAAAAGCAAAGAAGGTTGTTGATCATGTGAGTGCGGAAAATACCCAAATTACGACGGGTTCTGATGAAGCGGATGTTGATAAAATAGCACGTTGTTGGGCATTTCTATTGATAGGCGTGATGTGTGCGGACAGTAGTGGAGATGTGATTCCATGTTATTGGTTGAAGCTGTTAGAAGACATTCCCGCAGTTGGCACATATAGTTGGGGGAGTGCTATATTGGCGTACTTGTACCGAGAACTCTCAAAGGCATGCTTGAAAACCAAAAAAAGTATTGCAGGTTCATTAAATTTGCTACAAGTGTGATACATTGTGTTTCAGTACATTGTGTTTTTACCTTACTTAGAACTAAGAATGCTTATGATATTAATATATTTACTTTTAACAGATTTTGGCATAGTCACGGATAGTGGTTGTTAGGCCTACCAAGCTTCCTCATAATATTGAGCCGATAGATGAAATTGGCATTGCACGAGCTCTTTATGGTGCACGGTAAGTTATTTATATATTCACTTTTATTAACAACATCATATTTTGTTTACTTATTTTTGTTTTTCATATTAAAGGTGGTTTCCACCTCGATCACGGAGCTTTGTTGTTGCTAACAATCTTCCGGCATTCAGAGAGTAGCTTGATTTGATGAGCGATCATCACGTGAGTAGCTTGATTTGATGTGCGATCATCACGTGAGTGATAATCTATAGTCACATTATTATATTATAGTATGAAGTATTATATACAACATAGATATTATTATATTGTGTCTTATTTCAGTTTGTTTGGACTCCGTACAATTTTTACGATGCCGACATTGCTAAACTGCCTCCACAATGTTTGTGTTGGAGAGAGTGGACATCATCAGTCCCATTGATATGCTTTAACATTGTGGAGTGGCACCGTCCTGAGCGTGTTATGCGACAGTTTGGTTACGTACAAACTATTCTACCGGCAGTAGAATGCTTTAGAAGGGTTAATCGCAGGGGACGAGATGTGGAAAACTTGATAGGAGAATTCAATCGGGAAATTAAAATGTGGCATAACCGTGAAAATCGCACTATAAATGGAGTTTCGGGTTTAGGCACAGCACCGGACTATGAGGGGTGGCATCAGTCCATCACGCGTTGTTTTATATCACGGGTCTTTAATTGGTCAAGAAACACATACCAAACAGGGACGGGTCCTCTTCTGTATAATGTGGTTAGTATTTGATTTGATGCATGATATTGCTAGATCTCTTATTTCTTTTATCTCATACTTTTGTTTATTTTTTCAGCATAATGAAGTTCAGAATGCGCAACACCTCTTCCGACAAGTTCCTCAGACTGACAGTGATGCTGACAGAATATTAAGGACAGTGAGATCGAGTCTTTCTCACATTGCTAGTTTGGTAGGAGAGGATGATGCACGACAAAGATGGACTCACACTCAATCGCTCCGTGTCGATCCCCCATCACCGGTATATCGTCCCACATTCGAGTCGCAATCACAAATTTTACATCTCACACCTGATCCCCAGTCACAAGGTTTCTGTTATGGAGAAGGCACTTCATATCCCCAATCACAAGGTTTCAATTATGGAGGAGAAGGCACTTCATATGGGAGGTCATAAGGTTTCAATTTTTTAGGTCTACGGAGTACCTTCGACCACGACTTTTGAATTGGGCACGACAAAAAACTTAGCCAGTTTGGTTAGAATAAGAAAATTTTCTAACTTTGTGGCTACTGGAAGTGTCGGTCTCTTTCTCGTATAGTTTAGTAGCTTTTCTTGTCAAGGGACCGTTGCTCTTCATTTTTAAACCATCTACCGCTCGATCACAAAAATACGTGGCAAGTTTATGGAATGTGAATTCCACAATAGCTGTAGGTGAAAGATGTCGAGCTGTTTTCATCACATTATTAAAGCACTCTCCCATGTTTGTAGTCATAATGCCTTCACATACCCCTCCGTCATGTGAAAATGTTCATTTTTCTTTATCGATTTTGTCCAACCAAGCTCCAGCCACTTCATTCAATGCATGGATTTTGTTCATTTCACGTTCAAATTTTTCGATGCTATGTGCATTTCCTGCATTAGAGCATAGTTGCTTCAAAGCCTTATTTTTGAACGTGTGGTTAAAGTTCGAAACCACATGACGCAAACAATATCGATGACATTCTATAGGAGGGTAAAACGCGCGTACAACTTTGGCTCAATTTAATAGGCCTTGATGACGATCAGAAAGAAGGCATACGCCTTCGTTGGGTGAAACAAAATAGTGGCTTAGACACCGTAGAAACCAAAGCCAGGATTCATTCGTCTCATTATCGACGATTGTGAATGCAAGAGGTAAGATGTTATTATTTCCATCCAGAGTAGTTGCAATCAACAACTTACCATTGTAGCGTGCATATAGATGTGTCTCATCGACACAAATGACTCTCTGACAATGTTGGAATCCATCTATACATGGCTTGAATGCCCAAAACACATACTTCAACACTTTTGGATCTTCATACGCATCTTTGTGTACCCATTCAACAATTGTGCCTGGATTCCATTTCTTGATAACTCCCAATAACTTAGGTAAGTTTCGCACGGAGTCCTCCCAAGTTCCATATACAATTTCATTTGCACGTTGCAAACTGTACCAAGCCTTGCCATAACTTATTTGACATTTCCATTTCTGCTGTACAAGTACTATTTTTTTATTGGTCTCAAATGCCGGATTTTGTTCCACATGTGGTATAAGTTCGTTGGTGATCAAATTCATGTCCAAGTTTGGGTGTTTCTCCCTGGTATTGTCGAAGAGACATGAGTGTAACTTACCGTATTTTGAAATTATCTACATGTTTAGTTTCACGTTGAAATGAGCTCGGAGTTCAAATTCGCATTGCTCGTGTTCGTCTTTGTGTTTGCATACCACTTTCCACTTGTTCGGTTCATCGATCGTCACCTTGTACTCGCGTTTTTAGTGCTTTATTTGGTAATCTTTCACCACTTTTTGCAAGCTCTTTTTGTTCTCAAATGCCATCCCCAAACCAAGATTACCTGTTCAATAATCATAGATCATATCCCTTGTTTCTACTCCACTTAGTAGACCTAATGAGTCTCCTTCTACTTCGGGATCTTTTGTGGAATAAAATGGGAGTACTCTGTGAAGTCTTTCTTGAGCCACTGTGGGAGGAACATCTTCCTCCTCAATTTCCTCATCTTCATCAGTTGGTATGTAGTTCATTTCTTCATCCATGTCAGTGTCTGAAGGGTAGTAATCTGAATCTGGTGATTGAACATTCTCGTTATCTTCAAACTGATCCAAATGGGGTTCTGCTGAACTGCTCGCCCCTGCGTGGTAAGAAAAATGAGCATTGTAGTTGGCTTCCTCAAAATGCTCAGAAGGGCCTACATGGACAAACAAAAAATTCGAAAGAAGAACGAGTTAAAACATGATGATAAAATATGCATATATAAGAATAATAAAAATAGTCTTAAAAAATGTGCATTTGGCCCCAAAATTCATATTTACCTGCATGCACATCAGGAAATGGAAAATCCCATGAAGAATTAGTCTCCAAATTTTCATTATGTACAATTCCAACACCACCATACGCATTACCCGATGTTGAACATCCTAAAAAACAATCACAAAAAATAAAAATTAAAAATATGTACAAACAAAAAATATTTTTGAAAATATGATGGCACAATGAAAGATAAAACATAGATTACATGCTTGTGCATCGCCCATTTAGCTTATACCTATATTTAAATCTGGTAAGAAGGATTGTGAATAAAATGGTAAGAATTGGTTTGGCATCGACGTCACTTGTGTTAACAATGACGAAAAGGGATCCTAAGACTGTATTATTTGTTTCTCAATAAAAAGCTCCAATGTAGAAACTTCATTCATAGGATCCAAGAAAAATCACGAGTCTTCGTCGTGTTTGATTTCCAATAAGTTCTCCCTAATGGTACCCCTTTCTCCATATGAGTATTTAATAAAAACTTTCAACAAAAATTGATTCACATCAATTTTGGTTCTATCATATAACCTTTTCACCAAATCAACAAATTTGATCTTACGGTCTATTCTCAGGTTAGCGCTCGGACATATACTACTATATCTCATTGAATTTGATTCTTCTATTATCTCACCATCAGAGAATATAATAAGTTTGACAGTGCTCGGTCTCGATGTTAGGTTTCATAATTTTCATATTTTTATCATGATTTACATCACATTTATCTTTATTTTATGCCTTGTAGTTAGTCTTTTCCTTTATTTTTAGCCTAATTTACGTATTTTGATTTCTAAGTCATTTTAATGCTTTTGTAGGCATAAAAACGATTGTTTTGATGAGTTGAAGGGGTGTTTCTTACGAGAATAAGGAAGGCTAACCAAGAGGACGTGAAGAAATACAATAGAGAGCCACACGAGAAAGTTTCGTTGAAGAAAAATTAAGAGAAAAAATTCTGCACAGGCAGACTGCACAACTGTGCAGATATTCTGCACAGTTGTGCAGTTGCGGATTTTCATAATTTTTATGAGCCGATTTTATGACTTGGATGACCCTATTTTATGTATCTAAGACTTCTTTTAAGTTAAGGAAAGAGGAAAAAACGTTTTTTAGGCTAGAGTAGAGGTTAGGAAGTCATATTATTGAGTTAGAAGACTTGGAGAGAAAGAAAAAGAAGGCTTGAAGAAGATCTCTTGAAGTTGGAAGCTTTCATCTTCTCAAGTTGTATGTTTCTATTCCTCCATTATTGAACATGAGTATTTTTATGTTTATTCAATTTATTTCTTGTTTTTCTTTAATTATGCATAGCTAAATTATTTTCTAGGGTTTAAGATGTAGTCTTGCGTATTAAATTGGATTATGGATGATTTATGAATTTGATTCTTATTTTGTTTATCTATTAATGAGTGTTTAATGCTTGTAATTGCTTGATCACCAATTGCATGATTTACGATGAATTAAGAAGTACCGGGAGGTGAATTAGTTTATCGGTTCAGATTTAATAGACAATTGCTTAATAGGGATATTGATAATTTTGCATGAGACTAGTTAAACAATATTTATAGAACTTAATGGATTCATCTAACTTAGTTTTTGATCATGGGAGTGACGATAATTAATTTAGTTGGGTACTCGTGAAGATCTCGGGAGAATATTCATGTATTTAAGGAAATTGGGTCTTTAATTTAAGCAAGAATGATAATCCATTGAAAGTTAATAATCCATAGAAATACCTTGATGAAATCTTAATCCCTAGGTTTTTCGTTAATTGATTATTCATGTTAATTATCTCTGTTTTAATTATTTCTAATTAATTTTGCTTTTATTAATTTTTGCTTTTAATTAGTTTAAAAATCACATCTCTTATAATCGATAGTGTAAATAATAGGATAAGCTTCGTTTGATACTTGATAACCTTCCCTGTGGAGACGATCTTACTTTTCACTATATTATTTGTTCGATTTCGTCTTGTTATGGACGGTTAACACTCGACATTTCTGCAAAATATTAATTATTAAATTATAGTTCAAACCGCAAAATACTACTAAATTATATCAAAGTTCAAACTATAAACACTAAAATCAATAACAAGACAAAAACTCAATTATACTTACAAATTATAGACCTTAAAAATTTGAAATTATTCCTAATTGCAACTAAAATACTAAAAATTGAACTTACTAATCTGGGTAGGATACATCGAATATTATATTTCTTTAATTTTTTCTTACTACTATCAATTTGCTAGTTTTCAACCTCGAATATTTCCCAATTATTTACATTTAAAAATTTATCGTCTATATTTTGCTAATTAATTTGCATTATTTTTCATGGAATTGGCCTTTAGGTGCATATTTTGATTAGATTTTGTGTATGAAAGTAAAGATAGATAGATATCTCCAAATTATAGAAAGTTTTATCTCGCTTACTAATTAAATTAGACACTTAAAAATTTTTCATTGCCTACAAGGGGAAAGAGAAAAGAACATATAAACGTAAATACAAGAGTATAGGGAATTTGAATGTCGTTACAAAAAAAAAAAAAAGAATGTCAAATTCATAATTTATTGCCTTTATTCTTTGTCGTTATTATTATAATAATTTGTTAGCGGGAATATATATTATGATATAATGATGATCTGTTCACACTAAAAAAAGAGTGATGAATTATGAATTAAACTAATTTAAATACACATTCAATCCATTAAATTAATAAATCTCATATATATTTTCCATATATTCACCTCTTTATAGTAGTTCAAACTTCAATACACCACTGTTTCCATCTATAGACGTAATATATTCAAGTAACATTTTGTCGAGCAATTAATTTGACAACAATACAAACCAACGGCTACGGAAACTCATTTTGGACCGTATCATATCTTTTCGTGTTTCATCTTAAATTTTTCTTTTGTAAATGCATGACAAGTATCACAAGCAAATATATATCCTTTCTTTTTCCCCCCGGCCTTTTTTATTATTATTTCCTATTAAGCAAGTGTATATTCAAGGAATATAAAATGAAACAATAAACCTGAATAAAAAATCGAAGCTTTAAAAAAAAAATTGATAAGAAAATGAACTATCAATAAAACTACAAAGACTCACTCGTGCCTTATTCCAAAAATAATGTCATCTACATATAAATCGAACTACTAAAAGGATACAAACAATATTTTCTTTATTCTCTGAGCTTGTAATCTTGATCAAATATAAAAATCTTTATAAATAGGCATGCGTATAAAGCCGATATATGCAAATTCTTACTTGGCTTCTTATATAATCTTCCAACTATTCATTCTTAAAAGTTCCCAAGATAAAGAATTTTTGAATTTTTAACAAAAATCAAATTAGATATTCTTCTTGCGACCGAATGAGTAATTAAATAAAAGGAAAAGTTTTATTTTTGATCCATTGAAGTTCGGCCAAAACAATTTTAGTCTCATATGAACTTTTTTGACATTTTTGGTCCCAATAAAGTCAAAATGTGACACTTTTAGTCTTGCCTGTCTATTTTTGGACGAAATTTATCCGCGTGAGATACGCCCTCTGTTAGTTATCTGCCTCGAGATTCAAATGAAACATGTGAAGGGCAGTTAATTAACAATGTGTGTCTCACGCAAGTAATTTTCATCCAAAAAATAAATGGACAAGACTAAAATTATCACATTTTGATTCCAATGAGACCAAAAATATCAAAAAAAATCCTATGGGGATTATAAGTGTTTTGGCCGGGACCAAAAGTGAAGTTTTCCCTTAAATAAAATGACAGGCCTAATTGTGGCTGTTAAACTATTTAATTCATGCAGGGGCAACGAGCATACTTTATACCTAAAACACGAAACTATTGAACGTGCTAGAGCTACAAAAAGAGTAACAAAATTAATTAAAATATAATTAGAGTTCAAAGACTTATTGGAATCACCACACTAGAGATACAAGTAAAATACAAAAAGAGCAACAAAATTATGGGATAAAACTTAAGAGTTCCAAAACTCTTAAGAATTGCTTGTAAATAGCTTCACTATCAGTCTAAACTTGTGCCCTGCCTTCTCAAGATCTTCTCCATCCACTTTTTGTTCAACCTCATGCAACTCTATATTGGTCCCAAATTTGCTAGTTGTAGTGATAAATATATTGACACCTGGAACGTCGGAGAGCACAATTTGCATCAACAATACAAAATTACTAAACATGCTAGTGATATAATTAGAGCATAAAAGAGTATCGAAATCATGGGATAAATGTATCAAAACGAAAACTACGGGGAAAACAAAGAAGCCAAGATGGAGATTGCTAGAGAGGAAGAAAATTTGTTAGCTTGCACATTGATGTATCTTTAGTGCTATTTTTTGGGGATACTGGTACTCCAATAGATACAAAGGAGAAGATAAAGAGAAGAAGGGTAACAAACCAAAATTTGGTCCAAGTAGAATTACTTAGTATATAAAATGGATCCCATTCTCATGGCATGGCCATTTGTGACTTCACAATGTTAATGATAAATAAAAAGGCATATCTCAAATCGAAATGAGCCATTTGTAGCAAGTTCTACGTTGTTGGCTTAGTAGTAAACGAGCTGGTCTTTAAGATAATTCTTTTTGTAAGTCTGCAGTGTTTGAAATCTTGAAGTAATGCGCATCGAAGGGGTTTAACCTTGTTGCTTGCGCTCCAAACAAAATAAAGATGAAGAAAATTATAGAAAATTGTATTATGTCGAGCTTAATTAGTGCTATTGAAATGTTTCATGGCGCATAGTATTTATACTCGTTCGTTTGCATAGGAAATTTCGAGGCCCATGCTTTTAACTTGACAATTTTTCAAAATTATACCACTCCATTTATGCCTTTGAGCTTCTAGTGTAACTTTTTTAACCCTTTTTTTTTTGGTTTACCAAATGTATCCCCAGACCTCATTTGAGGCCCAAGCCAAAAAAAAGAGTTAAAAAAGTTACACTAGAAGCTCAAAGGCATAAATGGAGTGGTATAATTTCATCAAATACATGACAAAATTGTATCTTGGGACCAAAAACGCACATTTTTTGGAGTTATGAGACGTATAATGCTAAAGTCAATAATACTAGGACCAAAAACACACACAAGCTAAGTTATGAGACCAAAATTGCAATTTTCCCATCCTTTTACATTACTTCTTGATTTGCATTATTTCGAAAAAATGGTGTTCGGGTGCATATTTTGATTAGATTATGTGTAGAGAATATAGATAGGAATGTTTCGAATTGTAGAATTTTTGATCTTGCTTACTAATTAAATTAGTTACTTCATAAATTTTTTATTGCAAATTTTCCTAAGAACAATTTGCTAATATGACCTAAAATGTAAAATTGCTATTAGTGCGGTATGTCATTTACGAAAAGGGAAACAGAGAGAACATAGAAATGTAAAATTACAGGAGTATAGGGAGTTTGAACGTATAATTTAGAAATATTGCCTTTTTTCGTCATCATTTTTTAACATAATAACCTGTTAAAGGAGATATATATTATGATACAAATGGTGATCGGTATGCACATAAAAATAGTGATCAATTATAAAATAAATTTAAGCACACATTGAATTCATCAAATTAATTAATTCCAATATATTCTCCATATATTTACCTATTTAAGGAGATAATCGGATCTTAGGTCTGAGTCTTGGATTTTGTGTCTTGAACTTATTTGAACCTTTCCTCAGCGGCTGTTCAATATTATAAATATATTTTTATGTGTTTATGTGATATGTCTATGAAAATTATGGTCACATACAAAAATTTAATAAACTACACCAACATAATAAAATAAAAACCAAAAAATGATATATAGTTTACATTTTCATAATAAAAAGTTTTGAAAATTAGTATTCAATATACATTGAAAAGTAATTTATTCGTAGTTAATAATATTATATTTTAACACTTAAATAGTTGTGCTCATATTTAATAAAAAATCACAAATATAAATTTTTTTAGAATTGCAAAGTGGATCTATTTGGATCAAGCCGTTTTGAGTCCGGGTTTTTATGATGGGACGGGTCTTGATTCACAAAATTTTGGTTTTGACAAGTTCAACCCACACCCACTCCATTGCAATTGTGAATATGCGAAAAAATCTATGGTGAACAGAGAGTATTGCTCCCGACCCATTATCCACCACATATTTACAAGTGGTGAAGTGGATTTTATCACCACCCACCCACCCCGTGAAAACCATCCCACCACTTGTGAATATATGGTGGATAGTGGACCGGAAATATTACTCTCAATCCACCATAGAATTATCCCGAATATGCCTCATGTATTTTGGTTTTTGGGAAATAATTGCAAATGAAATAGGAAAAACCGGAAAAGTGAAAGGGGAAATAACCATTCAATTTTCAATATCAATAGCTTAAAGGTAGTGTTTGCAAACTTTAAAAACAAAACTTATGAGCTTTTGACTAAATAGGTTCAGGTTTCTCTCAAAATAGCTCTTTTAAAGCACAATTTGAAAGTTGTCCACGGGTGCTTGTATGAGCTCGTCAGTGGAAATTGTTAAACACGGGGAAAATAAATGTAAAGAAAACATGAACTTTTCTATTTTATGGACAATATTACACTTCTCGATATAAGCTAATTATTTAATGATGTTTGTTCGCAAAAATTCCCTCGCAGCATAATTTAGGAAGAATTAGATGTTGGTAGTATTTACAATTAGAAATACTATCAATCTGAAGTTGGTAGTATTTATAAATACGAATCTAATTCCAACACAAGTAGAATCAAGGAAAAATTAGAAGTTGAAAAAAAAATAAAAATTTTGATATGTTGAGATTTTTTTGACTAGGGATTTGAATATCAAAATGTTGTATGACACACTGTTTTTTTTTTCAAAGTTGAGAGGAGACAGGTGCCATCACTATTCCCACCTTTAGTTCCGTCCTGTGTTCAGATTCAAGAAGAAAAATTCACAGGCTAACTTCGAAAAGATTTAATTGATTTTTATTTATATAAAAAAAGGACCTAGTTGATGTTTCTTCTAGAATAATGTTAAAATTAGTTTTTTGTTCTCATCACTCTTTTACTAAAATGTCTTCACCCAACACGTGAACTAGTTTATGATAGTTCCTCATTTTTTTCTTCTATCATTGTAGCACCATCTATCAAGAAAACAAAATCCATTTATCTAGTGAAAACTCGTACCTTAATATTCTATCAAATAAAAGAAATCTAAGCACTTACCTCCATACAGCCAAAAACTTCCAATTGCATTTTCCAATTCTCTTTCTACGCAGTCAAACAAATAACTTCACCTCCCGTATTGTATCTGTTTCGTGTTTTCGAACAAACTAGCCTAGGGAAGGATTTCGAATGTTCGATCCAAGCCCCTTGATAATTCTCAACCTAAAATTATCTAAGAACCTCTGCCTATGTGTGCTAATGGTGGTTTATGACTTGAATTGATTTCGTTATTCGATTCGTGTAGTAATTAAAGAAGATATATTAATACCTAAGCGACTAATCAACACTTAATCGCCTAAACATAAATATACTTCAACAAACAAAGAAGATACACTGGAATTTAAGCAATTAATCAACACTTAAAAGCTTAAATATAAATATACCTCCATGAATTTTCGGCTGAATTCTTCTTGATACAAAGTAACAGTGCTCGAGTACAATGATGCTAACCACTAATCTACGCTACTGATTAAGTACACTAAGCCTAATTAAGCCTAACTACGTCTAAAGCTATTGAAAGAGAAAAAGAAAGTAATTCTTGCAGAGTTGATTTGATTGTCCTTTCTTCTTTTTCTTTTTTCCTTCGCATATATACTCCTGTCCTTCTGTTTTGGCTTTCCCGTAACCTCCATGTTCGTCAACTTGCGGAAACCGCCTGCAACTTCCCTTTTAAATTAATCCCTCTCGACGCCTATTTTCCTGATCGGACCAAGCTTTGTAAGATCTTTTCTTGCTTTGATTATTGGGCCTTTTAAAGATTCGCCCACTATTCCCTGTTTTCGAGTTTTAGGTCCCACAGTTGACAGGTCCTATTCTTGGCCCATCTGACCTCATTAGGATTGTATCTCTCTTTTGGGTTCTGTATGTGTTACCGGCCCAGATTCCATTTTTCTTATATGTAAACAAATGCCCCCCTAATGCTCATGAATGTTTCGAATTTATAGGCATTAAATATGTTCTCATGTTTCGAATTCGTGAGCGTTAACTGACACGTCTGTTCGTCTATCCATGTTCGAATTATTTCGGTTTTCATATATATTAGAAAGACACGTCCTCTTATGAGCGTCTTTTCATATTTTTTGGCGGGTATGGAAATACGCGCCTCTTGATGAAGAAATGTCAGGGTTTTTTGTCTTCCTGATAACTAATAAGTGTGTCTTTTCGTTACCGGGTGTTTTAAAACCCCTATAAATAGCCGGCTATTTTTTCATTGTAGCATAACTTTCTTGATTTATCGGCTTTACCTCCCTTAATCTTCATCTTCTTCGAGTAGACCCATACATCCATCGTCTTCGAGGGATCTCGTCTCTCAAATCCTCTATTTTTGCCCGATAATTTCTCCATCCTTTTCACCCCTTTTTGCGTGTTTCATTATCGCCTCGGATTGATGGCTATTCCTCCTCACAACGCCGCCCATGATTTGGATTTACATAACATCATTACGGCATTTAAAGGTCATTATAGCGACGTCAAGGTCGCGATTCTCGAAGAGACCCAAGTGGTGCCTCGATGGTTCTCTGATCGTCGTGGTCAGTTGCTCAATCATCTGAATCTAGGCCCTCGATCCGAATCTTCAGCTTTCGAGCGTGATCTACCTAATACCCCTGACCTCCTCGGTACTTGGCCCGATTTGGAAAGCGACAATGCTCCATTGTGCTTGCGAGGTGTAGCCTCCAAGTTAGCTTGGACCAACATGAAGAAACCCATCAATGGGTGGATAGGCAATACCGATGCTTTTTTGTGGTTCAATCGGCTTCAACAATTTCACTCGAAATGGACGAATAATCGAATTATGGGGCTTATTCGAATAGCCTGCTACCAAACACTTCCCTTCGAGCAGGTACTAACGGATGCCCTAGCCTTTTCGTGGCATCCCTCATACAATTGCTTCATGTTACCTTGAGCATTTCAGATAATAACACTCGAGGACGTGGCTTTAATTACTGGGTTGTCTCCCCATAGGACCATACTTCCTACCGGAGAAGCGATTAGCAACTCTCGGGCCCTTTTAGTGTCTTCGTCCGAGTGGCTTAAGGTCATGGTAAGAGTGGTGGTGCGAACATTGCTTACTCTACGTTGGTCACACATTTCTCAGAATGTGGAGACCTAGTACCGACTTTCGAAGAGGTACTGTTCTTGAATTTTGTTTTTTCTCGCTTATTCATGAACTCCGGCTATGCTGTAAATAAAACTTTTCTCCCACTTTCTGCTAACATTGCTGCCACTATGGGGCCAATCGAATTAGCTCTTGTAGTATTATCCCAGTTTTATCGCATGATGTTTAATCTCCATCGGGACCCTTCGAATGTTAAGAGATTATCAGGTCCCTTATGACTGTTGTCCTTTTGGGCTTTCCTTTATTATCTCGATTTGTTAAATATTAAGACCCCCGAATCTTTCGAAGAAGCATCTCAAGCCTCTTCTATCTTCCAACCTTCCTTGAGTTGGGTCTGTTACGGGGAAGTGGCTATCAATTTGCTACTTCCTCTCGAGAAGGCCTCTTATCTTTTAGCTTTGAGTACTATTTATAACCCACTCTTCGTCTCAACTTGGTGCCCTCTTTTCGAATTGAGGCACGAGCAAGCATTTTCCCATTGGTCCCATACTGCCCTTCCAGTTTGGTTAAGGGATATTGATTCTTTGAGGCGTTCTGACGATGATCTCCCTTATTGGCGTTCGGTTCTGTCTTCTTGAGATTTACTGTTTGCAGATAACACTTCGGGTGTTGAGGTTTATAGCCCTCAGGTAACTTTTAATGTACTTATGTACTTTTCATTTTTTGATCATTTATTGTCTACCGAATATGTTTGTTTATTTCCTGGCTAATTATTTCTATCTCTTGCAGCTGTGTTCAAGATAATTCGATCTCACTCAAAGTTTTGCACTTCCTTTCTTGGGGACGATGAATCGTCCATGGTCGAAAAGGCAATACATTATCCCAAAAACCAAGAGGGATCGAGCGGAAACTATCATTCGAGAGATGCCGACCTGTCAAGTTCTTCCTATCCCAGTTCCTGCCTTCTGTAGAACCCTTCGAGTGGAGCAATGTTTCACTAATTTCTGGAATCGCGTCTTGCACCGGAATTATTCCAGGCAGATTATCTGGAAGTTGGTCATCGATGCTGCCAAACTTTGCGTGGGTTCCGCAAATGTAGGCGAACTTTCGAGACTTCTCTCAGTAGAGCTATAGTAGTGAATTTTTCCTTTTTTAATTCTCCCATTTTTGTTGAATGTTAATTTCGCTTCTCTTAATTTGGTAGGATGATGCTTATCTCATTCCTCATGACTTAACGTCTGGCTGGCGATTCGAAAGAGATGATCCTCTTATTCAAGTTCATGAAGGCTTATTTCGAGCCCTTCGAGAATCAGAAACCCTCACTCGAACTGCCCCGAGTGCCAGGGTTAGACCTCCAGCGAGTTCTACCGGAGCATCGAAGTCAAAAGCTAGTTCTTCTACTACTTCAGTCTCGATTACTCGAAAAAGAAGAGCTCTTCTGATTTCTGAAGCCCTTCCTCCGGTAACTGATTCGGCAACCGAGCCGCCCCAAACTTCAATCGAAGATGAAGTGGAATACGTGGACCCCCAGCCACTTATTCATAGAAGTAGGAAACGTCTTCGCTTGGCAGAAACGATCGAAGTCCCTGGTAATCATCTTTGTTTGTTACCTTGTTTTTATCATTTTGGCATCCTTAAAGGTTCTTGCATCATTCTTTTCTTATATTTATGTTTTCTGTATAGATCCTTCGGTGAAGACTGCTACACTCGAAGAACTCCCTCTCGAGCTCAATGTTGAGGATACTCTCGACACCAACTCTCCCACAGCTCTTTCGGCTTCTAGACTCAATCCCGAAACCCAGACAGCCCTAACTGAGGCTATTACCTCCTTCGGTACTGTTTCTTTTGGTAAGTATGTTCTTGTTTCTTAAAATTTATTTGGATAAGATTTCTATCCTTCGACTGGATTTTAATGCGTGTTTTCTTTATTCGTAATAGCTTCGACCGAGGTTCCCCCCTCTTCTTTGGCTCCGGTACCTTTCGTCTACCATTCCGATGACATGGCAACCATTGTCGGTCTTTTCTCTATCCTTGTTTTGCCCTCTTCGATTAGGCTGTCCTTTTCCTCCCTGACGGGGGTTTCGACTATCTTTATGGATCCTTTTATTCTCGGTTCGAGCCCTTCTGGAGGCCTTTCTCTCCAATCTTTGCCTAGTCCTTCTCGTCTCCCAGCCTCTTCTGTGCACATTGAAGAAATAGATCTGGTTCCTAATGTCCGCGTCGCTCCTAGTCTTGATCCGTCCTCTTTGACTTTGGCGACTTCTTCAGAATTTGAAGGTGAGTTTGAAAATTTTATTTCTTATGTTTTCTTTTCGAGCTCCTATTCACACACGTATTTTAATTCTTTCAGGAGCGATTGCGCCGTTGGTATTTTCCCAGGGGGAATTAACTGAGGCTCTTTACGATATTCGCCGCTCTCCGAATGATGCTGTCTTAATTACGAGGCTTCGAACCCTTCTTGACGAGGCTTCCTCGAGGGTTGCCAATCCATAGTCGCCCCTGTTTCACGCGGCTCGCTAGGTATTCCAATCATGCCTTACTCGACTTCGTGAACTTTTCGACCAAGGCATCAATCCATTTGCGGAAGACATATCCCCCGAACTCTCCCAGCGATTATCTCAACTAAAGAGTCGGGCCCCAATCTTGGAGAGTACCCGAGCGGACTACGTATCTCGAATAGCTGCTATAGATGCGCAAATTGCAACCCTTCAATTAGAAAGAGACCGTCTTTTAGACCTTACAAATCAAGTTGAAGAGGATATTACTGATCTCGATGATCAAATTGCCCAACTCACGTGTGAACTTGATGAAGTGGTTGGACCGGTTTTGCTCGAAAAGGACGCCTTCGATTCTGCCCTTGAAGTACTATTTAATTCTTTACATTTTATTCGATTTTAGAACAGTTTTAATGTAATCCCTGGATTAGCATTTTAGAACACTTCTAATGTAATCTTAGATTAGTGTAAGAAATTTTTAGCCATTTCGGGTAACCTTTCGAACATAATTGCTTCGTTTTCTTTCCATATGCTTGGTGTGAATTTCTTCAGATGTCTTGCATTTAAAGCTCTTCCATAACTATCTCCGTTTAAATACTAAATTTTGAATGAATTTCCTGATAACTTGTTCGAAATTAAAAATGGTCATTCCCATTTACGCGACCATTTCCAGTAAAAGTGATCCTTTGACCCTTCGGGTAAAACCATTTTCCATACCAAATCTCCAATTTCAAAGGATCTTGGCTGTACTTTTTTATTGTAGCTTTTTTCTACTTTTTTCTTTTGGAGTTCGATTTGTTTTAACGCCGCAATTTGCAACATCTCATGATCTAAACTTTCGATGTTCATATTTTCGATATATTGTTCCGTTGTAAGATGCATTTGTTCACAAACCCTTTTCGATTTAATACTGACTTCGATAGGAATTACGGCTTCATGGCCATAAACCAGTTGAAACGGAGATATCCCCAAACTATCCTTCTTGGTTGTTCTTAACGCCCACAACACATCAATTAGAAACTCGTGCCAATTTCTAGAATTTTTCCTTATCATTTTCGAAATGCAACCTTTAATCAATTTATTTGATGACTCGGCTTGCCCGTTTGCTTGGGCATAGTAAGGCGTCGAATTCAATAACTTAATCCCGAATTGATTTAAGAATTGAAGCATTTCTATGCTGTTAAAAACTCTAGCTTGATCAAATGTTATAGATTCAGGGATCCCAAATCTTGTGATTATATTTTCTTTAATGAACTCTATCACTTTTGTCGAATCGATGTCTTTGAAAGCTTTAGCCTCGATCCACTTTGTGAAATAATCGGTAGCCACCAATATATATCTATGCTTTTTCGATGAGGCAGGTTTGATTTCACCGATGATGTCCATTGCCCACCCTCGGAACGGCCATGGTTTGATATTCAAGTTCAAATTAGCCGCAGGTTGTCTTAATATTTTCCCGTGTTTTTGACATTGCCTGCATCCCTTAGCATAATTTATACATTCTCTTATCAATGTTAGCCAATAATATCCATATCTGTGTATTAGCCATCTCATTTTCTGCCCCGCTTGATGGGCTCCACATATCTCTTCATGGGTTTCGGCCATGACGATCATGGCATCTTCCAGATCAAGACATTTTAATAAAACTCCCTGGGAATCTTTTCTGTATAGTTCCTGCCCATCATAAAAATAGTGATGCGCAGCAGTTTTAATTTGTTCGAGAACCCTCCTTTCGTAGGGTTTTTAAGATAGTCAATAATTTCGTATCGCTAATCTTTTTTTTCTTTCATAATATCTATTTCATTAACCGACATGCGTCTATCTTCGAAGGGTAAGACCGTTCTTGGGGTAAGCTCGATTGCCGATTCAAGCAACATATGATCTAATTTATATTCCGACGCTACTTGAGCCAAATCGTTGGCTATCTGATTATTTTCTCTTGGTATATGTGTGATTTTAACGGTATTAAAACCCTTTAATAATTCATGTACTCGAGTGAATGAAGCTATCGCCAATGGGCTTACACATCTAAAGATCCCTTTTACTTGATTTATGATTAACTAGGAATCGCCCCTTATCTCAATGTTCTTAACATTCATTTCGAGTAAAACCTCCAAGCCTAATATGAGAGCTTCGTATTTTGCCCTGTTGTTTGTACATTCACCTTTGATTTTTGCGTATATTTTTGTGATTGTTTTATTTGGAGATAATATATATAATCCAATACCCGCAGTTTTTCGGGTACTTGATCCATCGAAATGGAGAATCCACGGTACCAAATCCATAAATCCCAATTCGATATTGTTCAGCGTGTTGGTTTTCGAAGGATGATCCACTAGAAAGTCGGCCAATGCCTGTCCCTTGACGGCCTTCTGAGGCACGTAAACCAAATCGAATTGGAGTAGACTTAGACTCCATTTACTTAGCCTTTCCTTTACTAAAGGTTGATTTATCATGAATTTGATTACGTCTGTTGGGGACACTACTTCTATGACATATGCGGAGAAATAGTGTCTCAACTTAACAGAAGCGAAATACAGACTAAGGCACCATTTTTCAATAGCTGAATATCTTTTTTCGGCTTCTTTCAATAGTCTACTTAAGTAAAAAATAGCATGTTCGAATCCTCTATCGTTTTCTTGTACTAAGAGACAGCCAATCGAATGATCTGCTGCCGATATGTACAATCTTAACTTCTTCCCACTTCGAGGGGGAATTAAAACTGGTGGTCGAGTGAGGTTTTGCTTTATTCGAAAGCTTCTTGTTGCTCTCTTTTCCAGATAAAACTCTCCCCTTCTCTTTTCCGCAAAAGTGGGGAAAATGCTTCCGTTTTTCCTGCTAAGTTCGATATAAATCTTCGTAAAAAGTTCACCTGCCCTAAAAGACGTTGTAGCTCTTTCTTGTTTGTAAGGGGTTTTGCTTCTAGGATTGCTTTGGCTTTATTTCGATCTACTTCAATTCCTCGATTATGAATCAAGAATCCCAAGAAATTCCCGGCCTCGACTCCAAAAGCACATTTTAAAGGATTCATTTTTAAATCAAAATACCTCATTCGTTCGAAAGCTTCGACCAACGACTTGACATGCTTTTGATGCGTTTGTGCTTTGATTACTATGTCATCGATGTAAATCTCTATTGATTTTCCTATGAGATCATGAAACATATAGTTCATGGTCTTTTGATAAGTGGCCCCAGCGTTCTTTAGGCCGAAGGGCATAACTTACCATTCGAAAGTACCTATGGCACCTGGACATCGAAATGTCGTCTTGTTCCTATCTTTCTCGGCTATTTTTAACTGATAATGGCCTAAGTATCCATCCATAAATGACATATAGTGAAATCGAGCTGCTGCATCTATTAAAGTATTAGCCATGGGCATCGGATATTCATCCTTCGGGGTGGCCTTGTTTAAATCCCTAAAATCAATGCACACCCGAACCTTGCCATTTTTCTTAATAACTCGCACCACATTCGCCAACCACTCTACATACCTGGTTCGTCTAATGAACTTAGCCTCCACCAATTTTTCGATTTCATCTTTGATTGGACCCATTAGGTCAGACGCGAATCTTCTCGGAGCTTGAATTATTGGTATGAATCCGGGTTTTATAGGTAATTCGTGTTTGGCTACGGACATATCTATCCCTAGCATTTCGTGATGAGCCCATGCGAAGCAGTCCTTATAATCGTGTAGGATTTTAATCAATTCTTTTTTTTCATTAGGTTCTATTTTTGAACTAATGTAAGTTATCTTTGGATTTTCGAGTGTGCCTAAATTAACCTCTTCTAAAGGATCCTGTATATTTTGCCTGATATCCTCATCAGGTTCCAAGATCCCTTATTCGATCACATTTTCTATTTCGTGTCCTATTGGTCTAACAGGATCATATGTAATAGAATTCGAGTTAATTTTATCAAATAAACAACATGAATAAGAGAGTAATTTCGAATCAAGTCTCTCCATGGCTAATTGCTTAAAAACTTCTTCGATGACATCTTGTTCAATTAAATCCATAAAAAAAAAACTATTTCAACTATTACATTCGAAAATCCTACTCAAGATCGTCCTACTTCGATTTGGACCATCTTCTCCCTTTCTTTTTCGAGTTGGGTTTTTCCTTCTGTTCCTCTGGCGTCCTCCCCCATGGTCTTTTCGAATACCGGGTCAGACGTCTCCCCCTGATCTTTCACTTCGAGCTTTTCGATGCTGTACCTGGTATTCACCATTTGAGCGTCCACAAAATATGAATTACTCTCGGCCTTAACTATTTTGAATTGTTTTCCATTCCAACATATTAAGAGTTGATGTAAAGTTGAAGGCAAACAATAATTCTGATGGATCCAGTCCCTTCCGAGTAGGGCGTTAAAGGATGAACTTGTTTTTACTACAAAAAATGCAAAATAAGAAACCATTGACCCTACTTTGACCCTACATGGTAAGACACCTAGTACTTTCGTAGCTTGTCCTGAAAACCCATATACTGCCACATCAGCGACTACTAAGTCTTTTATGGATTTGTTTATTTTAGTTAAAGTTTTTTCCGGTAAAACATTAACAGTCACACCATTATCTATTAAAACTCTATTAAGCCTACATCCTTCGATTTCGGCCTGTACATACAGTGGCTTCATGTGATTATTATTTATGGTTTCTTTGGAAAATAACAGTTCAAGAAAGTGTTCGTATTCGTTATTTCCTTTTTTACTGGTATAATCACTAAACTCAAAATGAGGTTGGTTACCTTCCTTTGGAGTCGTCAAGACCTCTAACGCATTCTCTTCCTCATCTATCTCCCTTGTCTTCGAGGCAAATTCTGCCGGGAGTACTGTCACCATGTTGCAGTCTCTTTCTCCTTCGAGATTCAAGGCCCTTCGAACAGAGGCTTGTTTTTCATTCTTCTCGATTTCCCCTATCATACCATTTTCTAGTATTCCATCTTCTAGTATTCCATCCAATAAAATGTCCAGATCATAGCCGAATTCAAAATCGGGTAGGTCATCATCACCACCTATGGCTGTTTTATCTTGGAGATTCGAGTCCTTCATTTGGTCACTCAGGCTATCCATCTCTTTTTCGAGGTCCTCATAACTTGATCCCTTGACCACCTTTGACTTCAAAATTCCTTTGGCCAACGCCTCCTCTTCGATTCTTAAGTTGACAATGACTGTCTCTTGTTGCATTTCCATCGTGATAGCTGCTCTTGAGCAAGCCACCTGTTGGGCCATCGATTTGGCTCTTTTGTTCCTATTGAACTCGAAGTTCTCCTGATACTCGTCTCCTCGAATCTGGCCTCTAGCATGATTATAAGGCAATCCTCGGCCCCCTCTTCCCCTGAAGTGCCTTTGAGCATGCATTACCCCCGGCACTCTGTTGCTGAATTCTTGTCTCGGCCTTTTGTTCCAATTCTCGATTCTCTGATAGGCGGGGACCCAGTTGGGGTCGTTTTCGATTACCTGTAACCTCACCAGCTCGTAGTGGAGGGTATCGACGCAGTGATGGCACAGGGCCTTCTGTAGTTTGGTCAAATTGTTCACCACTCGAGCGGGTGTCTCATCTTTAACGTCACGTGTGGGCATCTCGAGTGCCTGCTTATAAGTTTTCTCTTCGGCTTTCGATTTCTCTTTAGGAGGTTCGATTTCCTCCTGTTTTTCTTTTAGTTTACCTTTCGGGGTCAAACCCAGGGGATTCTCCTTTCTGTCGAGGATAGAGTGATCAGACCCCTCTCTAGTTGTTTAGCCGCGAAGCGTCTGAAAATCTGGCACTGGTCCGTAGTATGGAGCGTGTTCATGTGCCAGCGGCACATCCCTTCTAGGCCTTCATATTTGACCTTTGGGAAGGTCAAAATTCCTTCGTCAATCAATCTGTTGAATGTTTTTATGGCCACTTTGGTCTCTATGGTGACCTGCAAATTACAACATTCAAGTGTATTAACTTCGAAGTTCAGAATAGGAAATGGGTCTTCATCTATATTGGTTTTCCGAGTGTCAGGAAAAATTATGTCTTTCGAATCTATCTTTTCCTGTATTGAATTTTGAAATAAAATACATTCATTTGTATCATGTGAGAAGGCATTGTGCCATTTACAGTATGATTTGCCTTTTAATTCAATTTTCGAAGGTATTTTATGCTTGCCTTTAAATTTTAACTTCTTGTTGGCCAATAGCCAACCGAATATTTGTTCAGTTTTTGTTACATCGAAAGTATAATTTCTCTCTTTTTTCGTTTGCAACGACCCAGCGGCCATGCAATCTTTTTGTTCGAGGGCTCCACAATGGTACGGAGGACCCTTTATAAATTCTGCCAGATCGACTTCATAGGCTTTTTCGAACACCCATGGGGTCCCAATTTAGAAGGCATTGAAACCTTGATGTTTCCTACTACTCTCCTCTCTCAGCATATTCTCGTACCTTATAGCACTTTCCGCTAGACTCCTAAAATCTGCGAAAGGCATCCCATCAAATCCTAACCTATATTCGAAGGTCATATTTTGTTGGGCTAATTGTACAAATTCAGTCTCGGGCAAATTAAGGTGACATTTTACCCTAGCTTTCTTAAAACGTGTTAGGAATTCTTCGACTGACTCCCCTATATTTTGTCTTATTTTAGCGAGATCACTCATTGATATCCCCGGATCTGTTCGAGCGAAATGGTTCTGGAATTGGAACTGCATCTCGTCCCAATTATTTATGGAATTCGGGGTCAGACTTATATACCAATTAAAGACGGATCCTGTTAATGAACTAGCGAAAAGTCTCAGTTTGAGAAAATCTTGATCCGAAACTTCTCGACATTGGCACGTAAATCTAGACAAATGTTCGAGAGCGGAGACATGGTCATCTCCAGAAAATAGAGTGAAGTTGGGAATTTTATAATTTCGGGGAAAAGGGAAGTTCCTATCTATCCAATCGGGATAAGGTTTCCCTGGCATCAGCCGGTGGTTTCTTCGAAACCTCGATCCATACATCCTCTCAACGATCATTTCGATCTGATGCTGAACAGGATCTGGGAACAGTCCCCCAACATTCTCTCCTATATGGGCATCGGGCAAGCCTGCCCCCCAGCATATGGTACTTGAATATTGTTTGGAAAAGTGGGAATTCCTTGACCCATTAAAGGATTCGAAAACCCATTATTTCCTATCGGGATCGGAGTGTTCGAAACTCTTGGGTAAACCAACACTTGACCCTGTCTCCCAGGGAATTGCCCTTGTGCAATTGTGGTGGGTATTTCAAAGCTGCTAAAGTGGTTATTAATGTGGTAACCGCCGGGCACTTGCCCAAAACCCACTGAAGGGGTGACAACATTCGGTCTCGAAGGTGGTGTTTGAAAATGATTCGAATTCATATTTTGTGGAATACTAGGAGGAGGACGCATGTTTTGCACAAAGGGTTGTTGTCCCACTCCCGCTTGCCCCCCAGGCATGAATGGGTTTACAAAATTATGTTCGTTTACCGGGGGTTTATTCGATGTCTGGCCGACTTCGAATCGACTACTCCTGTTCCTGGTTTCTCGAGGATAACCAGGTGGAGGTTCTCCTATACTTACATGTCTTGTTTGAACTGTCGGTTCCACTGTTATTAGTTGCGATACTTTTTCTATTAGTATGTTATGCCTTTCGATTAACGGTTCTAATGTATTGACTACCTGAGTGTTTACCATCTTCATGAAAATATCACAAGTCTGGTTAAAGATTTCACCTAATTCGGTTACTACTCGAGTGACCTCTCGAGCTAATCCCTCTTGGGTATTTACGACAGTATCTTGTACTATTGCGGTAAATATCCGGGCAGATTCTTGAGCTAGCGCTCGATATTGATCGTTGAATTCCCTTCGTTGATCATCTCGAGCACCCATCAAAGTCTGTTTCATGACTTTGACAAATTGCTCATACATTTTATCTGCCCTGATCCTGTATCTCGATACAGGTTGAGTCTATGGCTCGTCATTTGGTTTTTCTCTAGAAGAACTCTCTGACATATTATAATATTGTTACGGGAGTTGAATTTGACAACTCTCCCACTGTGGTTGCCAAAAATTTGTTTCGTGTTTTCGAACAAACTAGCCTAGGGAAGGATTTCGAATGTTCGATCCAAGCCCCTTGATAATTCTTAACCTAGAATTATCTAATAACCCATGCCTATGTGTGCTAATGGTGGTTTATGAGTTGAATTGATTTTGCTATTCGATTCGTGTAGTAATTAAAGAAGATATATTAATACCTAAGCGACTAATCAACACTTAATCGCCTAAACGTAAATGTACTTCAACAAACAAAGAAGATACACTGGAATTTAAGCAATTAATCAACACCTAAAAGCTTAAATATAAATATACCTCCATGAATTTTCGGCTGAATTCTTCTTGATACAAAGTAACAGTGCTCGAGTACAATGATGCTAACCACTAATCTACGCTACTGACTAAGTACACTAAGCCTAATTAAGCCTAACTACGTCTAAAGCTATTGAAAAAGAAAAAGAAAGTAATTCTTGCAGAGTTGATTTGATTGTCCTTTCTTCTTTTTCTTTTTTCCTTCGCATATATACTCCTGTCCTTCTGTTTTGGCTTTCCCGTAACCTCCACGTTCGTCAACTTGCGGAAACCGCCTGCAACTTCCCTTTTAAATTAATCCCTCTCGGCGCCTATTTTCCTGATCGGACCAAGCTTTGTTAGATCTTTTCTTGCTTTGATTATTGGGCCTTTTAAAGATTCGCCCACTATTCCCTCTTTTCGAGTTTTAGGCCTCACAGTTGACAGGCCCTATTCTTGGCCCATCTGACCTCATTAGGATTGTATTTCGTTTTTGGGTTCTGTATGTGTTACCGGCCTAGATTCCATTTTTCTTATATGTAAACAGTATCTATTAGTCTATTGGGTTAATAAACTTTACATATATATATAATTCTAAAGCCCTTAGGACTAGGCTGTGTTTGGTTTTGTTTTGGGCTGGGTTTTTCACCAAAACCCAGCCCAAAACTTGTTTGGTTGTGAATTTTTTTGCCAAACATGGGGCCCATATTTGGCCAACTTTAGCTCCAAAAAATCCCAAATTTTTTTTGTCTCTCCCCCTCAACTCTATTTGACAGAGCTGGCCCTCTCTCTCTCCCCTCCCCTTTCTCTGTTTTCTCTCTCTCTCTCTCTCTCTCTCTCTCTCTCTCTCTCTCTCTCTCTCTCTCTCTCTCTCTCTCTCTCTCTCCTGTCTCTCAGCGTTCTCTCTCTCCTATCTCTCAGCGTTCTCTCTCTCTCTATCCTCCCTCTCTCTGTCCTTTTAGTTTTCGTGTGTGTGTGTGTTTGTGTGTGTGTCTGTGTGCGTGCGTGCGTGCGTGTGTGTGAGTATTGTTGTGTGCGTGTGTGTATTGTTGTGTGGGGGTGGGGGTGGGGGGAGGTTGGGGAAGATGACACTGTTCCCCACCCCTTTTTTTTTCTTTTTTTATTTATAAAATAATATATTAATAAGTTATTATTTTAGAAATTATATAATCTATTATATAATCTAAACTATTATATACTAATTTAATTAAAAGACTAAAATGATATTTTACACATAATTTTTTTTATTTTATAATTTTAATAATTTAGAATTTTTTTATTTTGTTGATAATAATTTTTAATTATAAATAATTATTTATATATTTTACATACACAACATTACATATAACACCTATATTTTTATAAAATATTACAAATAACACCAAAAAGGTATAATTGTATGAGAAAAGTTTGGTCTTCTACCCCAGAAAAAGTCAGAGGCATTTTTAGAAGTTCACTTAAAAATTTAACGAAACCCTACCAGAAGGTGTTCAATGTTAGACGGAATAAACGAAATGGATGTTAGATGTAATTTATTAAACTATGAGATATTTTTTGTAATTTAGCAATACCTCAGGGGTACCCAGTGTAATTATCCCTATAAATATATCACATCAATTCCAATATATATATATATATATACATATACTCATTCATATATATTATAATAACTAACGATCGGAGCACACTCGATGCGTGTGCAAATTTAAAAATAAGATACAACCATATTATATTCTTTTTAATAAAATAAAATTACCTACACTAATTAAAGGACACATGAATTTATATAATAATATATTTTTCAATCATCAATTAATCAGTAAAACACCTTTTTCCGACAAAAGCTGACATGATTTGACTGTTACAGTGATTTTTGTTATCTTTGAAAACAAAATTAAACACATTTTCACCAAAAAACACTCAAATGTTACTTCAAAATAGCTATTCCAAACACATTCTCACGAAAAATGATTAAAATACAAATTTTTCAAAACAAAACCAAACACATTTTAATCAAAATACACAACTTTCAATAAAATGTTTTACCGAAATTTCCCCCAAAAACACACCCCAAAATAAAACCAAACACAGCCTTGGATTATGATGGAAATTAGATTGTAGGCCCACTAATATTTTTATCCAATAGGCGACATGCCGGTCCGTCTTTACTTATGTGTCAAAATTACATGGCCAATTTACCTAGAATTTTGATATATAAATAGAAATAATAATAACTTATATGATTAATTATTATCACAAGAGGAAAAAAAATGAAACAACCATTATTAAATCGTGAATTGAAAGAATTATAATCCTAATCAAATTCGTTTGTATCACTAAAATTATTCAGGATTAAAAAACATAAGGCCGAAATTGCAATTTCCAAAATTCAATTTACAAGCACTTCTTAAAAGCCCGCGAAAATCACAAAAGCCCTACAAATACAAATTCAATGTCATCGGAGAAGGAGATACCTCAAAACCCTAATTCCGAAGAGAACGTCGAGAAGAAGCTCTCGAAGAAAGACCTAGCCAAGCTGGAGCGCCAGCGCAAACGCGCCGCCGCGGTCGCCTCCGCTGCAGCCGCCGTCAACATCGACGACCCATTGGCGGTTAATTATGGTGAAATTCCGTTCAACAACCTTCAATCGAAGGAAATTTCGGGCAAAAAGTGGACGGACGTGAAAGATTTGGCTACTGATTTGAAGGACGAGTCGGTGTTGATCCGCGGCCGTGCGCAGACGATCCGCGCCGTGGGGAAAAAGATGGCATTCGTGGTGGTGAGGAAGGAAGGATTTACAGTGCAGTGTGTGCTGACTGTGGCGCAAGATGTGGTGAGCCCGCAGATGGTGAAGTTTGCTACAAGTTTAAGCCGTGAGAGTATAATCGATATCGAAGGGGTTGTATCTGTGCCGGCTCAATCCATCACAGGCGCCACTCAGCAGGTTTGTTTGTACGAGATTTTGTTTATAATGCTTTTGGAATTCTTGTTGTAGTGAAATTGAGGTGTAGGGATTCGAATTCTTGAAACTGAAATCTTTGAATCTGTGCTTGCTAGCTTCTTATGTTCGTAGTTGTATACTGTATAATTGCTTGATTATTATTAGTGTTGAGTATTTTTTTTAAAGGAATGTGATTATGGTAACATGTTGTTCTTTTGTGTATTCGTAATCATTATTTGGTTGATTTCTTTTGATTCTTGTAGGTCGAAATTCAAGTGAGGAAACTATATTGTGTCAATAGGGCTGACCCCCTACCTTTCACTATTGAGGATGCTTCTAGAAGTGAGGTTGAAATAGAAAAGGCTTTGCAGGTATCCTTTCTATGTTTACTTGCAATTTTCACTCATACATTTAGGCAAGTTTGTTTGCCTCCTTTTACTAGAAAGTCTTGTCCCGACAGAGTTTTTTTTTTCTGATTGCAGGCAGGTGAGCAGCTTGCTCGTGTACATCAGGATACTCGTTTGAATTTCAGATATATTGACACCCGCACGCCTGCTAATCAAGGAATTTTTAGCATCAGATATCAAATTAAGCATGTAAGCATCCATATGTTAGGATTTGTTTGTGGTCTACGGTCGTGATATTTGTTGGATAGAGTCTTTGTCTTTGTTGGTGTTTTAATAAGAAAATTGTGTGCTGGTTTGTTCTTTTTGGTATGAATTATGATTTATGGTTATAAGTTTGTCCTGTTGTCTGCTAATGACCAATATTTTTGGTCTTAAGTTTGGTGCTAGATAGAGTCCTTGTTCACACTTATCCTCATTTTTCACTTTTTTGGTTGGCATCATTAGAATGATTGTTAATTCACTACGATATTTTCTAACTGGTTTTTAATTTTATTCTATGTTTATGCAGAAATTTAGTCAGTTTTTGTTGTCTGAGGGTTTTCGTGAAATTGACACCCCAACATTCATAGCGGGTTCTAGTGAAGGTGGTTGTGAGAATGGAAGAACTGTATTCCATATATCTGATATGAAGACAATAGACCTATATATACACATAAACTACATCTAATAGTAGGTAAAAGAATAAAACATCTTCCTTACTTTAAGCCTAAATATATGCTATCTTATTATAACACTCCCCCTCAAGTTGGAGCATAGATGTTAATCATGCCCAACTTGTTACAAAGATAATCAATCCGAACTCCATTTAAGGCCTTTGTGAAAAAATCTCCTAATTGTTCTCCAGTCTTCACATACTCCGTAGTAACGAAATTTTGTTGTACCTTTTCACGAACGAAATGACAGTCAATCTCAATATGTTTAGTTCGTTCATGAAACACAGGATTGGAGGTAATATGAAGAGCAGCTTGGTTATCACACCAAAGTTTTGCTGGTATTGAGATTTTAAAACCCACTTCAGTTAATAACTGATATATCCACATTATTTCACACGTAGACTGAGCCATAGCTCTATACTCTGATTCGGCACTAGAGCGGGATACAACACGTTGTTTCTTACTTTTCCACGACACCAAATTCCCGCCAAAAAAGACACAATAACCTGTTGTAGATCTTCGATCAATTTTAGATCCTGCCCAATCGGCATCTGAATAGCATTCTATACGAGTGTGACTATGATTCTTATACAGTATACCTCGTCCAGGAGCTCCCTTTAAGTAGCACAAGATGTGTTCTAGAGCAGCCCAATGATGAACCGTTGGAGCAGACATAAATTGACTCACAATGCTAACACAATACGCGATATCAGGGCGAGTTACTGTAAGATAGTTCAGTTTCCCCACCAACCTTCTATATCTCAGGATCCTCAAATAAGTCTCCTTCATTAGTGAGTTGTAGATTAGGTGGCATTGGAGTACTGCATGGTTTAGCTCCTATTTTTCCTGTCTCCGTTAACAGATCAAGTACATATTTCCTTTGTGATAAGAAGATGCCTTTCTTGCTTCTTATTACCTCAACTCCCAAAAAATACTTCAACGACCCTAAATCCTTTGTGTGGAATTGACTGTGAAGAAAAGACTTCAAAGATGATATTCCCATAGCATCACTTCCGGTAATAATAATATCATCTACATATACAACAAGAAGAATAACGCCGGATGAAGAATGTTTATAAAACACTGAATGATCAGACTTACTCATATTCATTCCGAACTTTTCAACTGCGTGACTGAATTTGCCAAACCACGCACGAGGGCTCTGTTTCAAACCATACAGAGCCTTTTGAAGATGACAAACTTTTCCATACTCCCCCTGAGCAACAAACCCAGGTGGTTGCTCCATGTAAACCTCCTCGAGTAAATCTCCATGTAAGAAAGCATTTTTGATATCTAACTGATGCAAGGGCCAATCATGAGTGGCAGCCATAGACAGGAATAATCGAACTGAGGTCAATTTAGCCACAGGAGAGAAAGTTTCAGAATAATCCACAACATACGTCTGGGCATAACCTTTAGCGACAAGGCGAGCTTTAAGTCTAGCCACAGAGCCATCGGGATTCATTTTGATTGCAAAGACCCATTTACAGCCTATAGCCGTCTTACCTGCAGGTAAATTCACTAAATTCCAAGTACCATTAACATTTAAAGCATTCATCTCTTCTGTCATAGCCGCACGCCAACCAGGATGAGACAAGGCTTCACGAACAGTTTTAGGCAAAGATACAGAATCAAGAGAAGCAACAAACGAATATGTAGAAGATGATAAATGATCATAGGAAACAAAAGAGGAAATGGGATATGTGCATTGGCGTTTACCTTTACGAAGGGCAATAGGAAGATCAGGATCAATGGCTGAGGGATCCACTAACGAAGTAGAAACCGGTGTTGGACATGTAATAGGAGGATCCGTCCGTCTGGAATAGACATGATGAATGGGTGGACGAGATTGAGGGGGTACGGCAGGAGCAACAACCGGCGTCTGAGAGGTAATGTGATAAACCAACAAATCGTCATCCTCCCCTTGACTGGCATTAGGATGAGAAGAGATCGGAAAGAAGGAGCAATGTTCCATAAAAGCAACGTCAGCAGACACAAGATATTTGCTAAGACTAGGACAATAACACCGATACCCTTTTTGTAACCTAGAGTAACCCAGAAAAACACATTTGACTGATTTGGGATCTAACTTGGTAACATGAGGACGAACATCCCGAACAAAACAAGTACTACCAAATAAGCGAGGTTCAATAGGAAATAAAGATTTTGTCGGAAACAGGATACTATAAGGGATCTCACCATGAAGAACAGAAGATGGCATGCGATTAATGAGGAAACAGGCTGTTGAGACAGCATCAGCCCAAAAACATTTAGGGACGTGTGTTTGGAATAAGAGGGCTCTGGCTGTCTCAAGCAGATGTCGATTTTTTCGTTCAGCTACGCCATTCTGAGATGGCGTGTCAACACAAGAGGATTGATGAAGAATGCCATTTTTAACCATATAAGTTTGAAAAGAATCAGAAAAATATTCTTTAGCATTGTCACTTCGCAATGTACGTACTGAAGTACTAAATTGCGTTTTAATTTCAGCACAGAAAGCCATAAAATGGGTAAAGAGTTCAGACCGATTTTTCATAAAATAAGTCCATGTCATGCGAGAGAAATCATCCACAAAAGTGACAAAATATCGAAATCCAGGTTTTGACACAACAGGACAAGGACCCCAAACGTCTGAGTGAACTAATTCAAAAGGAGAACTTACTCTTTTATTGACACGAGGAACGGAAGATAAGCGATGATGCTTGGCAAACTGACACGACTCACAATCTAAAGAGGAGACATTGTGAAACTGAGGACAAAGTTTCTTTAACGAAGAAAGAGAAGGGTGTCCTAACCGACAATGGGCTTCAAAAGGAGTTACGACAGCCGAGCAAACAGTAGACCGGGGCATCTGTGCCTGAATATCCAATAGGTAAAGACCTCCTGATACATGTCCTATACCAATAATCTTCTTCGTCACAAGATCCTGAAACAAGCAATAATCCGGAAAAAATGAGACACAACAATTGAGAGCACGAGTGATTTGGCTCACAGACAGTAAATTAAAAGAAAAATTGGGTAAACTTAAGACATTTGTTAAAGAAAGTGATGAAGTGGGATGAACAGTGCCGGAACCAAGAACATTTGATGTAGAACCATCGGCTAAAGTGACTTTGGGTAAAGAGGGGTGTGGTGTAAAATCAGTGAAAATATTAGGATTACCTGTCATATGATCTGAAGCACCCGAGTCAATGACCCATTGGGATGAAGAGGAAAGGAGACAAGTATTTGGGGTACCTGACTCAGCAAGGGCAGTAATAGAGTGAGATAATGTTCTCGATGTTTCCTGGAACGCAAGAAACTGAGCAAAGATATCTGCCGAGACGGTAACGGTAACGGACTTATGTGCGGTACCCATATGATACAAATATCCAGAACTAAAAAAAAATCCCTCTTACACAAATGAAATCAACAACAGACAAGTAATAACCAAAATACCAAACAACTGAAAACGAAAACCTGTAGTTGGACACAACAGAGCAGGCAGAGAGAGCTATATGCAGTCACTGTGCAAACCCAGACCCAAACCACGCACGAAATGTCAAAATAAACTTATGGGCAAGAAAGAGCAGAGGACGGCGACTCCGGTACCGGTCACCGGAAAGCGAAACAGTGACGTACGCGCCGACACGCGCCGGCGCGTGAAACTGCGCAAAATCTTCTGACGGCGCGTGACACCCACGCGCTGCTCGGATTCGCGAACGGATTTCGTGGGTTCGCCGGAAATGGAACGGCAAACCTTCCTGGAGGGGCGGTGAGATCAAACGAGGCCGCTACAGTGGTGTTTCAAGCCAAACCAGTGACTCGCACTGACAAACTTTCGGACGGCGCGTGAGCCTCACGCGCTGGTCGGACGACGGTCAAATTCCGGGGTCTGGCCGGAAATGGGGTGGCGCGTATTCTGGGGGTGGAGGTGAGAACCGGAGGTGACTCGAAAGTGGCGACCCGAACGTTGCACACTTGGGCAACTAAAAAAAATGAAACCCTAATTGTTTTCTTAACCAATTACTGGCTCGATACCATGTGAGAATGGAAGAACTGTATTCCATATATCTGATATGAAGACAATAGACCTATATATACACATAAACTACATCTAATAGTAGGTAAAAGAATAAAACATCTTCCTTACTTTAAGCCTAAATATATGCTATATTATTATAACAGTGGTTCAGCTGTTTTCAAATTAGACTACAAAGGGAAACCTGCATGTCTGGCCCAGTCACCTCAGCTTCATAAACAAATGGCCGTTTCTGGTGATTTTTGGCGTGTATTTGTTACTGGTCCTGTCTACAGGGCGGAGGACTCTAATACACATAGACATTTGTGTGAATTTAGATTCTTGATGTTGAAATGGAAATTAAGGAGCACTATTCAGAGGTGTGTATTATTTTATAAAAGCTTAGACTCCTTTTTTTTTTTCCTCCCCCAGTTACAGCTTATACTACTTGTTGATAGAGTAATTTGTCCTGTGACTCCAAGTTGCGATATGACCACTCATGAAATTTTACCACATGAATGACTGATTTACCCGGTCCCGGATTCCCTAAGCTCCTAATTATGATCCATCTTTATATGGTTTTGTTCGTGATAAGAGTTAATACATGAGTGTATTAATGCAGGTGATGGACATTATTGATCGCTTATTTGTGGCAATATTTGACCATTTGAATGAGAATTGTTCTAAGGAGCTCGAAGTCATCAAGAGGCAATACCCTTTTGAGAATCTGAAGGTCGTCATGAACAATTTTATGTTGTATTATTTATCATATAAGCAATAATGATCTGAAATAGATGAGGGAATGTATTACTTGTTGAGCAGGACCATGGTTGTTTAGATTCTACATGTCAAAATAATTTTGTTTTTGTTGTGTTTTGTGTTAATACTCATTATTGACTTTGGATATGCAGTACTTACCGAAGACCTTAAGGCTTACCTTTGAAGAGGGGGTTCAAATGCTGAAGGTAAGAGGAGATGAGTGCTAATTCTTTTAAATATATAAAGAAATGTTAATCTCATTTTCTTTTGAAGAAAAAAATTGGCGAATATAAGCGGATTAAGTCAAACTGACTCTCTTGTGATGTTTGAATAGGCCCCCACATATCTTAGTTTTCTTGAGTTACTTGGTTTTATACTTTTAGAAATTTAGCATTAATAGTGACAATTTAATTCTAATATTCTCGAGGGGATCCTAAATCTTGTACAAGTTAAAAGCTCCATTGTTGAATATTTGTAGCACAGAGCTAGAGTAGCAAATGAGCTAAATCAATAAAACCGAGCATACGGGAAAAACAAATCGGTCATGTTGCAGGAATAATGAAAAACACTAGATGAAAAAATGTTATATTATGTATACGAGCACATTCATATTTGTTAATGTTGAAAAGTCCGGCCTAAGGTTAATTTTCACATTATGCTTTTGTATTTCAAAGCAAAAAATAGGAAAAATGGCAGGAATATATGCTATTTCCTTTGATAATAATACCATATTTTCCACGCATGGCATTGTGCATTAATTTTTTCATGTGTAATTAACCAGCTAAAGAGATTCATTTATGAGGATAAATCCACTTACTTCCCTGCCTGTACCTGTAGGTTTAATTAGTGACTTACTATACGGGTTATGCTTTCTCTCAGCCAATGCTCTAGAAATTTTACATTTTATCTTTCTTGGTACTATTTGATATTAATAAAAGACAAGTTTGTGACATCTCAATGAGTTTTGGTTATGCAGGAAGCTGGCGTGGAGATCAATCCCCTTGGAGATCTCAACACAGAATCAGAGAGAAAGCTTGGACAGCTTGTGCTCGAGAAGTACGCTTCACATTTTATTTTCATTATACTTTTTTAAAGTTATGATTTGGGTCACCATCTAACCTTTAGCACAGTTTTTATTTGCTGAGCAAGTAAATGTACTGGCAATATATATATCCATCATATTGGCATATTTGTGAATGTAGGTATAACACTGAGTTCTACATACTTCACCGCTATCCTCTGGCTGTTCGACCATTCTATACCATGCCATGTTACGATGATCCCAATTATAGCAATTCATTTGATGTTTTTATTCGAGGTAAATATTATACTTTTTCAGTTACATGACTTCAGACCACACTAAAATAGTTGTGCACAACATTTTCTTGCCCCAAAATATAAAGAATATGATAGCTTCCGGGAGAATGAAATGCCGAGACAATGCTTTTTCCAAATCTTCAACGAATTTGTCTATTTTCACCTAGAAAGCACCTTGCATCTTTTCTTAGCTTTACATTTGTGATGTTTGAAGTAAAACTAATTTTAAGTTCGAAAAATGTTTTGTAACATCTTTCATGATCCTCATGGACTCTGATTCTTCCTGTTATCTTTTTCTTTTATGTCTTTCTCAGGTGAGGAAATTATCTCAGGAGCTCAGCGTATTCACGTGCACTGGTACTTGGAAGAGCGTGCACTAGAATGTGGAATTGATGTCGAGACAATATCCACATATATCGATAGCTTCAGGTGCACTCTTTATTAACTGCTGACCTTTTTTTCTTATTTGGCTCCATGTGCTACATTGTTACTCAAAGTTTTCACTGTTGGATGTAAAATGAGAGTTATTCTTAGTGAGTATCGAGTATCCATATCTCCTTATAATCACAATCATTTTAATACACGTTAAGTTTGAAATTTATGTCTGTATTCTAAATCCATCTCTCTTGTAAAAGTTCCGATTGTGTGGCACCATCATAGCATGAACAAAAATTAGAGGGAAATGTTGAGTTTTAATCCAAGTTATGGTATATTATGGTAGAAATTACGGGCCCTCATCATCTGCTTAATCCCTTGTCAAAAGTTATTATTTAATGTGTGCTTTCAATTCCAGTAAATCATCTCATCTGGCCACATCATTTTGAGTATAATAAATCATGCAATGTGTCACTACAAAATATTCTATTTTTTCATCACTATCATATTATCTGATTTGTGCCTGCTTCATTGTAAGGTACGGCACACCACCTCACGGTGGATTTGGAGCCGGTCTGGAGCGGGTCGTCATGCTTTTCTGCGCGCTCGACAACATTAGGAAAGCATCACTGTTCCCACGTGATCCACGGAGGTTAGAGCCATGATATTATGCTTCAACAACAATTTCAGACTATGGCTCAACAGATTACTAGTAAATAAGTTTTAGTTTTCAACAACAAAAATATAGTTACATAGCTCCAGAATCCCACACTTTTGGATACTGTATATATGTTGACTATAGCTACAATTTTCATCACTATCTTAAGCTTTCTAATTACTCAAGAGTCCTGTTAGTTAAAACTTGTGTTTTATTCATATAATACACGTACATACGTATGATTGAAAAGTACTTTTCTTTCCCGTTTGTATTCTGAACGTAATGAATAATAATTGTACTTGTGGGTTTAATTGTTTAGTACACTTACTTTACGTATCCTGTATAATGCTTGACGAATAATACTCTAATTTTGGCAAAAAAAATTAATTTAAAATTTAAAATTATTATTCATTTTTATAAGTACTAATTGAGAATTATACTATGAAAAAATACGATCATTAATAATTTATTAAAATATTAATTAGTCAACTAATAACTCATATGCAATATTATTGTTATAAATTAAAAAGCAAGTACAAGCAATATATCTTTATAATTTATCTGAAAAATATTCCGTATTTTTACTACTAAATAACTCATTTGTATCTGTATTATACACGTACGTCTACGAATCCTTATTTCTCGCTCGTATCTTTTAGTCGACTTTTTCACCATAACTTGCAATAAAATTTTATAATATATTTGTACGTGTTAAATTACGAATTCTTCCCTTCCCGTATCAAATGACGAGTATATGTACTCAAAACAAGAAATTACACTAATAATTTTTCCAGTTAAAACTCAGTAAAGTCGATTGAGAATCACATTACTATCTAATCAAGCTTTGTCCCTGAAACTTGGTATATGTACAAACTTTCGCACCCTAGTTCAAATCCCCTGGATGCAAAGTTTTTTCCATATCCAACACCAAGTCATCAAACTCTTGTCCAAGTGGTCTGCCAAGTCATTAATTTTCCCTCCAAAATAAAAAATACCCAATTCAAAATCACAATAAATGTGCCACTTTTTGTAACGTACTCAATATTTTTGCTAAAACGTATCTTAAAGGACCAAAAGTGAAAATCAGTGTACATACCAGATGAAAAATGGATTTTCCTCATATTCACATGTTCAAAAAACTGGCTAATTAGATATTAAACATGTGGCTTTATTCATTTTTTTACCAAGCATCAATAGACATAATACTCAAAAAAACACAAACGTTTTTAACTCCTTGAAAGTTCTTAGGCTAAATAACTTTTGGTTAATAAATGGTTATAATAGTTTGAGTTGCCAGGTTCGAATCCTTTTTTCTCTGCTATAAATTTCCCTCTTTGCTATACTAGAGAGACTTTTGGCTGCTACTTTCTCTGTAAGTATTAACTAAAATTTACATGAAATACTCTCTTCCATCACCTAAATTTCTTGTCAATTTAGATGGAGATTTTTCATATTACACATAGATGTAATATTTTTCTGAGCTGATAGTATAGAAGAGGATTTGGTCACGTAGTTATCAATTTCTACTACAAAAGTTTGAGACCTCTGCATACTGTTCCAAGTTACAATTTGAAACTTCTTTCGGGAAGCTTGAAGACTCGAAGGCAGCTGATATTGAATTCAAAAAGGTGAAATTTGTATATCCATTTAGGTCAAATGTATTTTCTTAAGGCTATATTTTGGTGAGGAATTTAAAAAGAAAAATGAGAATGGTAAAAATATAAAGCACAAAATGTTATAAATTGGAGCAAGCATAATGTTTTCATTTTCTTTTTTCTCACCAAAATCCAGAACCAAACATAGCCTAAATGTTTTCGAACTCAGGAGTAAACGTGGCCATGTGGTAAAGTTTATTGGAGAAAGTGGGTGAGGAATGTCAATAGTAAAATGACTGATACGAAAGATTTGGAATTTACAAATCAAATTTGATAGTCTTTATTAGATTAGGTTGTAGTCATTGCTCTAAAGTTTGATTAGATATACAACAAATACGTTGATTTATTTCAATTATATGCTCGGCATGCTTCATTTCGTAATACTTGTGTTCTTAGAGAGAAGGTTTCGAAAGAACAATATCGTGCTCTATGTTATACTACAATTAAGTTGGTGATTTCTTTTCAAAAATTGAGAGTTTGGTAATTTATTTTCAAAAAGATTTGCTCTATCGCCAACACTCATACATGTTAGCTTGCTGTAGTTATGAACAAAAGAAAAATGTTACCAAAAGCTGCAAGCAAACTGTTCGATCTTCGAGGTATATCGTTTTCGACAAGAATTATGCCAATTGTAGCCTGCATATCAAAAAAGAAATTAAAGAAAATCTAATATAGAGAACGGAACCATTGGATAGTCATACGTAGACGATAGTCATGCATGCATCTTTTTCTCAATTACATTTGTGAAAAAGAATTTTCTGCGTCATCTTAAATCTCACTGAGGAGGTCATAGTTGCACATCTTCTTAAGATGATTTTTACTGTTGGATATGTTCTTTGAACATTCAGCAAGCTAGTCTCATGTATGTACTATGGACATGTGATAGATAGTTACCGAACTTCGAAGTCCAAATGATTTTTGAAGGCACGGGGCAGGAAACAGACTGGTGATATGGAATTCAATATCTGCGTGCAAGGAGTTTACTTTACTAACAGACACAGACACTGCACGACACGGACACGGGACACGTCAATTCTTAAAAAATTAGTATACGGACACGGCTCGGACACATCTGCTCATATTATATATATATATATATATATAAATATAATATGTTATAAATTTATGAGTAATTGAGCACCTATTAGACAATAATCAACAATTCAACAACTTATTAATAACAACCTATATATATCTTCAATATTTGTGTATGAGCAACCTATTTTTACACAAAATAACAACTTATTAATAACAATGTTTCTGTAAATTATAAAAAAAATGCAATAAATCAGCCCTGAAGTGTCCTGGTCGTGTCCGTGCCGTGTTCGAATTTTATTTATTTATTTATTTTAAATTCTGGACACACTTTTGCCGTGTCCGACACGTCCCATAGCCGTGTCCGTGTCCACCGTGTGTCCGACACTGCACGGGGTGATTTTTCGGAGTGTCCGTGCATCATAGCTTTACTATATATGATAGAATATCCACTGGAGTGCCTTAGCATTATGCCGTTTTAGGAAAAATGCTTATTATATACCAGTTCTGAGTTGATTGGCTGGTTCACATTCTTAGTTAATCTTGCAAATGGTGAGCTATTTTCGAAGGAATTTACTGGCAAAGACTATTAAAAATGTCAAGCATTATAATTATATCAGTTGCAGTTATATCAAAAAGTGGTTTGAACCAAGTATTTTTGGTGGGTCTCAATTAATACATCACTTTATATATGTTCGATCTATATGCCTCTTATGTTATGGATGTTTTCTAGTAACCATTTTCTGGAAATCTACGCTTTGCTTATCCGCAGCTATCATAATGCTCGTGTATATATTAAGACTGACAGAGCTAAGTCTTAAAAAGGATTGTGTAAAAATTCTGGGACAATCTCTTTCTTCCACACAAGTGTGATCGCTATAGCTGACAATTAGCACAACATATACTTGTATACTTTTTCTTGTATCTTGCTGCTTTAGTCTTGAGTATTACCGGAGACTTAGTCAGAGCTAGGCTTTTGTGCATATTTCTGGACGTACCTATATTGATTGACAAATCATAGCTGCGAGAGCTATTATAATGTACTGAGGTCTGCAATTAAACACATGATCAAAATTGGTTAATGCTAGAATAGAATGATAGTTCAGTTGTGTACCTTTTATATTGCTTGCTTGCAGTCGCTGTAGTCATATAACAATAACATAGAAAAACTCCCTCCTAAGAAAAACAACATACAGCTGTAGAGATCACCAATTGAATAGCCAAACAAACAAGGGAATTTCAAAAATAACCTGGAATCCAAAGATCGCAGAGAATGCCGGAGATTATCTCAGGAGCTCAGCGTATTCACGTGGCCTGGTACTTGGAAGAGCGTCCACTAGAATGTGGAATTAACGTCAAGACATTATCCACATATATCGATTTCTTCAGGTGCACTCTTTATTCTTAAGACTCAAAGTTCTTAGTGAGTAGCAGTGTTTTAAAGGGTGAAGGCACGGGACGAGATATTTTATATCTCTCAGTGCCAGGCGTAAGCCCCGTTGCGTGATATTTGATTTTTTATATTAAAAAAATTAAATGATGTTAAAATTGATTCAAATTAGCAAACAATTATAAAAAATGATGGAAAAATTAAGGGAAAACAATAAGATGAAGAGTTTAAAAAATAATATATTCAGCCATGTGCGCTAAGATCATTATCTTCATCATTGGTGCCCAATTCTAAACATTCCACTTCATTAACACCACCGATTTGCAAATCATCCAATTCATTAACACTTTTTGTCCAAAAGAGGGTGGATTTTGGTTTGAAAGTTAGAATAAGTCAGGACCCAAAATAATTATATTCGGGCTAAAACAACGTAGGCATACTGTCATGCCCGATAGTTTGAAGTGTTTTGAGAGACGGGGACGTGTCATTTTACCTCATATTGTAGGGCGGATCTCGAAAGATATGAAAGATCTCCTTCCAAGCCGTACATACATACGACTTTCATTGAATTCATAGACGGGAGTCTATAGGCTGTTGGAGTATTCTGAAAAAGTCTAGAAAATTCTAGAATAGTCTAAAAGACTCTTAAAAGTAGTAGAATACTTTAGAAGAATATAGATTGAGCTCTAGAATAGTGTAGAATTGTATAGAATGTCTTAAGTTATTCTAGATAGTAGATGTATGTAGAATATCATAGAGATGTGTGGCCCTCTAGAAACATGTGAATATGATAGGAAGTTTTTGGGATAGAGAATATCCCAAGGAAATATTCTTGAAAAACTTTAAAGAGTCTCTCCCACATCCGTAGGATAAAATGAATATCCACTGTTCATTAGGGAGGTAGATTAGTATAAATAAAAGAAGAAGTGTGATTTGTAAACTAACCAAGTCTAGAACCAAGTGCACAAACAATTCTTATAAGAGTTATTGTTGAGAGTTATAGTGTAGTACTCTCTCAAGCTCCCAAGCTGTGGGCGCAAAAAATGCTCGCTCAGATGCCAAGGGCGTATGCCCCACCTCATCGGGCGTACGCTCCACAGGAGTCGCACCTTTCTTCATTGCTTCGGGGCGTTTTAGCAATGCCTTTCCTTGAGGCGCGCCCCGAGAACGCCTTTTAAAACACTGGTGAGTAGTATCGAGTCTCCATATCTCCAATATAATCACAATCATTTTAATACACGTTAAGTTAGAAATTTATGTCGTATTCTAAATCCCTCTCTTGTAGTCTTGTGAAAGTTCCAATTGTTTGGCACCATCATAGCATGAACAGTTTTACTTGTGTGCTTCAATACAAATAAATCATCTCATCTGGGCATATCAATTTGAGTAATCAATCATGCATTTTGTCACTACAAAATATTATGTTTTTTCATCGCTAGCATATCATCTGATTTGTGCCTGCTTCATTGTAAGGTACGGCACACCACCTCACAGTGGATTTGGAGCCGGTCTGGAGCGCGTGGCGATGCTCTTTTTGGCACTCAACAATATCCGAAAATGCTCACTTTTCCCTCGTGATCCACAGAGATTAGATCCCTAATTTTTACAAATAAAGAGATTAGATCCGTAATTTTACGAATTAATTTGATATTCAATTCGAGAACAAAATTCCAAGAATATGAAGTATTTGCAGTCTAATTGTGTATATCTTTTTCTCCTTCAAATCTGTTATTTGATTAGCCGAAGAGAAATTTATTATTGCAATAATACACGTACATATGTATGATTGAAAAATACTTCTCTTTCCCATATGCATTCTGAACGTAATGAATAATAATTATATTTTTCGGTTTAATTGTTTAGTATACGTACTTTACGTATCCCGTATAATGCTTGAAGAATAATACTCTAATTTTGACAAAGAAAAATAATTTAAAATTTAAAATTATTATTAATTTTTATAAGTACTTATTGAGAATTATACTATGAAAAAGTATGAACGTTAATAATTTATTAAAATATTTATTAGTCAACTAATGACTCATATGCAATATTATTGTTATAAATTAAAAAGCAAGTACAATCAATATATCGTTATAATTTATCTGAAAAATATTCCGTATTTTTACTACTAAATAATTCATTTGTATTTGTATTATAATTGTACGTCTATGAATCCTTATTTCTCGTTCGTATCTTTTAGCTTATTTCTTCACCGTAGCTTGCAATAAAATTTTATAATATACTCGTACGTGTTAAATTACGAATTCTTCCCGTCCCGTGTTAAATGACGAGTATATGTACTCAAAACAAGAAATTACGCTAATAATTTTTCCAGTTAAAACTTAGTAAAATCGATTGAGAACCACATTACGATCTAATTAAGCTTTGTCCCTGAAACTTAGTATATGTACTAACTTTCGCACCCTAGTTTGAATCCCCTTGGATGCAAAGTTTTTTCCATATCCAACGCCAAGTCATCAAACTCTTGTCCAAGTGGTCTGCCAAATCATTAATTTTCCCTCCAAAATAAAAAATACCCAATTTGGCTCCTCACGCAACCGACACGCACGATATTTCGGCCAAATTGGCTGAACATTTTCAAAATCACAATAAATGTGCCAATTTTTGTAACATACTCAATATTTTTGCTAAGGACATATCTTAAAGGACTAAAAGTGAAAATCGGTGTACATACCAGATGAAAAATGGATTTTTCCTCATATTCACATGTTCAAAAAACTGGCTAATTAGATATTAAACATGTGGCTATATTCATTTTTTACCAAGCACATCAATTGACATAATACTCAAAAAAACATAAACGTTATTAACTCCTTGAAAGTTCTTAGACTAAATAACTTTTGGTTAATAAATGGTTATAATAGTTTGAGTTGCCAGGGTCGAATGCTTTTTTCTCTGCTAGAAATTTCCCTCATTGCTATACTAGAGAGACTTTTGGCTGTTACTTTCTGCAAGTATTAACTAAAATTTACATGAAATACTCTCTTCCATCACCTAAATTTCTTGTCAATTTAGATGGAGATTTTTCGGACTTTTTTTAAAAAATAATATACTTTTTAATAAAAATTATATAAATAATACACAAACAATAAATTCTCCGAAAATAGCACACTACGCCATTACTACTGGCGTACCCACATGGATACGCCATTAGTAATGGCGTATCCAACCAGATTTTTTTATTTTTTTTATTTCTGCCAAAAATTAATTTTTAAAAATATATGTGACTAAATGGCATAGCCAGTCAAATTGACTGCTGACGGCTACACCATTATGAATGGCGTAGCCTCTAACATAAAAAAAAAAAAATTCGGCTTAAAGCTCATTAGAGGCTACGCCATTATGAATGGCGTAGCCTCTAATAAAAATAAATAAATTCTCTCATTAGAGGCTAAGCCATTGTGAATAGCGTAGCCTCTAATAATAATAAAAAAATTCTCTCATAAGAGGCTACGCCATTGTGAATGGCCACAATGGCGTAGCCTCTAATAAGTTTGAAAAAAAAAAAAAAACTCGGCCGAAAATATCTCATTCTTTCTCTCTCTCTCTTCCCCTGTTCTCTCTTCTTCTTCCTCACGAAAAAAATACTAACACACTGTACTGCAATACTTCTTCATCAATTCTCATCTCATCTCCTCTCTCACCTACACCATCCCTTTTCATTTCACGCGGAACAAATCAACTTTCATACCGATCAACTTTCATTTCTCCTCCTTTTTCCAATTTAAGGTAAATATCTATTTTAATTTAATTTGTAATTTTATGCTTATGAATTTAGATATAATTTTTTTAATTTCTTGTTGAGAATTTGTGATTGTTGTTTGATTTAGTAATTATTCCTAAAATTATTTTCGAATTTTAGGGGAGAAGTTAGGATTTTAGGTTTTATTGGTTAATTGTAATATAGAAGGTCCAATTTTAGGGTTTATGTTTCAATTTTAGGGTAGAATTTCGAATTTTATGGTAGAATTTTAAATTTTCAGGTATTATTTTTGAATTTTTGTAGTAGAATTTTAGTTAAAATTTTGAATTGTTAAAATTTTTGTAGTAGAATTTAGGTATTTTAGGAATTTTTGTAAACATTATATGTAAACATTTTTAGGTATTTCGACTTTAGTTATGTGTATATAATATTTATTTATATAAATTAGTATTTAGTGTTAATTCTTGAACATACATACATATATATATATATATATATATATATATATATATATGTAGACATTATATGTTTGGGTATTTAGGTATGTAAAAATACTAAAAATCGGAGTAATACCTAAGCATTGTATTTAGATATTTAGTTTTAATTATTGAACTTTGATATAATTTTAGACAAATTTGTAGGTATTGCTTCGATTTTTTGGTATAACATTTAGCTATGATTTTGAATTTTTATGTTTAATTTAAGTGTTGATTAATTTAGTCAAGTTTTAGTGTTGATTATTGAACTTTGATACGATATAATTTGGGTATAAATTTGAGTTTTTAGTGTTTAGAATAATGGATAATAATCTAATTAGTTTATTATATTTTAATTGTATTTGCTATACTTTATAAATGCAGGATGACAAATTTATACAATCGTGATGTATATGGGCCTGTGGATCCTAGTGTGTTGACGGATCAGACAAACCACAAGTCTGAGTTAGTATTTTCAACGGATGATACAGTAATGCGAACCAGACGAGCAGATGGTCATTATTTTAAAATGGTCAAATCCGTTGATTTTATTCCACCACATCTTCGAGTATTACAAAAACTCCATCCAATGGGGTTTTACCGCTTCTATTTGTTAACCATGTGTGGGAAACTTAGATGTGATATGGGACTTGTGAGTGCACTGATTGAGAGGTGGCGCCCGGAGACGAACACGTTTCACCTCAGAAGTGGAGAGGCTACTGTTACTAAAAATAAGATAAAATATATGGGGACTCACACGGGTCTGAGTCTGGACCACTCGAATTATCCACCTCCCGTAACCAAGAATAAGATAAAATAGGACACTAAAATTATGCAAACGTGTAGACGATTCATTATTACCTTCATCTACATCCGGATTTGAATAACTCTCTGAACCATGAGTGGCCAAAGGGATATTTGATACATTTTTAACACCTCCAAACGCATTACCCGATGTAGAACATCCTAAAAAGGCAATCATAACAAACAAACTATAAGAAAAGGATACAAATAAAATTTCTTATACAAAAATTTACACAATTATAACATTTATTAAAAAATATGATGATACAAAGTAAATATAAAAATAAAAATTACCTGCATACACATCTTGATTCAGATAACTACTGATATTTAAATCCGATAATATTGGTTGTGTACAAAATGGTAAGGATTGGTTTGGCTGATACGACGTCACTTGTGTTAACAGCGACGTGAATCGACCCTGAGATTGTATTGGCTCTTTTTTAATATAAAGATCCATTGTACTAACACCAATATAAGGATCCAAGAAAAAATTAAATCATCATCGTTTTTTACCTCCATTGCTCTCTGCCTAAACAAATTTCTATCTTCAAATGAGTACTTCGAAGATACTTTCAACGAGAATTGATTCGGATTAATTCCTGTACTCGCATATACCTTATTCAACAATTCAACAAATTTGATCGAATGGGGTATTCTCATGTAAGTTGTTGCTGGAATGCTATAACTCAGCATATAGTTCGAATCTTCAATTATTTGTCGATCCAAAAATATACAAACATCAACTAAATTTTGCCTCGATATTTTTGCAAAATATAAATTATCAATTTATACTTCTAAAACATAAATTATATTCAGACACATTTAAAAAACCTAAAAATATCATTCATAAACACTAAATTTGATATTACACCTTCATCATCATACCTAAAAATTATAAATTATACCTAAAATATTATATCAAAGTTCAAACCCTAAAAACACCTACATTAGAAATTGGGGTCCAAAATTATACAAAAAATCAAAATCTAAGTACAAAATAAAAACTTTCATTAAATCAAAAATCATAACCTAAACACCAAATTCAATATTATACCCAAAATAATTTACACCTAAAATTAGAATACAATAACAATATATATAAACAATAAACTCAAAGACTAACATTTAAACTAATTTAGCTCATAATTTGATTCAAAATTAAAATTGAAAACTAGGGTTTAAATTGACAGAAATTATAAACATTTAAACCATAAACTCTAAATTAAAATAATTAACTAACTCAAAAACGTATTCAACAAAATAATAACATAGAATAAAAAAAATTACCTGATAATTTAGGGATAAAAGGCTAAATGAGAGGAACAATGGGGGGTGAAGCAGAGGGAGAGAGGCAGCAGAAGAGTGGAGAGAAAGAGGGAGGAAGAGGAGAGAAAGAAAAAGAGAAAGAAAAAAAAATTCTTTTAATATCATTACTGGATACGCCATACTAATGGAGTATCCGGTAACAAAAATTAAAAAAAAATGTTTTTTAAACCAAAAAAATTTTAAAAAAAAATTCCGGTTGGCTACGCCGTTGATAATGGCGTATCCAGTTGGGTACACTATTATCAACGGCATACCATGATATTTCTGGAATAATAATTTTTTGTGTATTATTTATATAATTTTTTTATTAAAAACTATATTATTTTTTTAAAAAGTCCAGATTTTTCATATTGTTTACACTAAAAATAAAATAGGTTGAAAGACCTAAGAAGGCCCAAAGTGAGAGACCTAAAACAAGCCCAACAACGATTAATGGGCCCAAAAGTTTAAAAGGCTAAGCCCATCGTAAAAACAATAAACCAGGTCTGATAAAGTTAGAGCCAAAAGCCCGACAATAATATCCTGCCAAAATAAAAGGATTTTTAAAAGAAAGAGAAGTTGGAAGCAGTTCTCGACGGTTGAAGAACGGTTGAAGAAGCAAGCCCACGACGCAGAAGTACAAAAGCGGGAAAGAAGATAGAGAAGAGATGATCAAATCAAAGAACAACTTATTTTTCTCTCTTATCATAGGAGTAGGCGTAAATATAATTAGGAGTAGTTTGTAGTGTAGATTTGTTCAAGAATTGTTGGATCCAATCCCGAAGTTATACCAGTGTTTCTCTGTAACTAGCACGAATTGAAGACTTTTATGGAGGTATAGATTACATGCTTTCAGATTTCATTATTTGACAGTAATTTGTATCTTGACCTGAGTTTTCTATTCATCTTCATCGTTTTAAGAAAAGAAGATTCTCACGTAGGTATAGAATTATTTTGTGTCAGATTTAAGTATCAGAGAAATAATTCTTACCTGTACTTGAATTGTTCTTTTATAGTATTATTGTATCATTCGAAGAAGATAAATATTTTAGTCAATTACGGTCCGAACAACTAATTTAAACAACACATCGAAGTGTTAAATTCTGAACCACCGTCTAGCGTATCGAACTCGAGCGCGGGGGTTGAAAGATAATTCTAAGTGGAGAATTATCACGGGCTTGGAACGACTATTCGAAATCCTTCCCTAGTCTAGATTGTTTTTTTTTTTACGAAACAAGTTTTGGCGACCACAGTGGGAGTCGGTTTTTCGTAAAAAAAACTGACATTTTGATATTTTCTAAAGATAAGATTTTTGTATGATGTCTGAGGATTCGTTCAGAGACGATTTGGTTGATGATTGTGATACTCAACCAATTTCGAAACATAAAGTCAGAGCGGACAAAATGTAAGAACAATTTGTCCGAGTTATGAAACAGACCCTTGCGGGTGCTCGCGAAGATCAAAGAAGAGAATTCAATGATCAATACCGAGCATTAGCACAGGAGTCAGTCCGAATATTTACTGCAATTGTGCAGGATATCGCAATAAACGCGCGAGATGGTTTGGCCCGAGAGGTTACTAGAGTAATTACAGAATTAGGAGAAATTTTTAATCAGACATGCGATGTTTTTTCGAGCATGATAAATACCCAAGTAGCTTCAGCGCTCGAACCCTTAATTAACAGACATAACATTCTGGTCGAAAAGGTGTCTCAATTAGTATCAGTAGAACCTGGGATTCGAACTAGAACAGTTAATCTAGATGAAGTTCCTCTCGGGTATCCTCGAGATACTCGAGCTCAGGAAGGAAGATTCGAGTTTGGCCAGTGCTCGAATCAGATCCCTCCTACTTCAAGTCAAGTACCATTCGAGGGGCAGTATTTCTCGAATCCTTGGGGTGCTGAGAGGCATCCACGTGCGAGTCAGGTGAATGCTTATACAACCCAGCCTATTCGAACTCAGGAAGGGAGGTTCGAGATTGTTCAAGGCTCGAATCGAACCCCTCCTGTTTCGAGTCAAGTGCCCTTCGAGGAACAACACTTCTCGAATCCTCACAATGCTGGGGGGCATCCATGTGTGAGTCAGGGGAATGTTTATACAACTCAAGCTATTCCTCAGCCAACATCTCAAGCTATTCCTCAACCACCAAGACCGAATGTCCCTGTACCACCGAACATTTCGGAATCAATGCCCTCTGGGTATCCACCTAATACCAATTTTGGAAATCTTGGGCCAAATATTGGTTATAGTCAGGGATATTACAATGGGCCGCAGAATGCGCCTCAGAGTTACCCATATATGGGGTCTTTGAACACCCCTTTTATAGGAAGTCAAGGTTTGCCTGCAAACCAAAACTTCCCTTTTATGAGTAACAATGTGCAAATCCCATATGCTGGGGGGCACTATACGCCTAATAATTGCTTGGGGGGCAATTTTGGATCACAAACACTAGTTCAAGATCCTCTTCAAAATCAAGTGGAAATGGCCATCGAAAGAATATATGGGCCTGGTTTTTGAAGGAACCACCGTTTGATTCCTGGGAAACCTTACCCCGACTGGGTAGACAGGAATTTTCCTTTCCCAAGAACATATAAAATTCCCAACTTCACTTTGTTTTCTGGAGAAGACCATGTGTCGGCTCTCGAACATTTGTCTCGATTCACTTGCCAATGCCGAGAGGCAGCTGATCAGGATTATCTCAAATTAAGGTTATTCCCTAGTTCTTTAACCGGGTCAGCGTTTAACTGGTATACGAATTTATCACCTAATTCGATACATACTTGGGATGAGATGCAATTTCAGTTCCAAAATCATTTTGCTCGAACTGAACCGAGCATGACCATGAGTGACTTAGCCAAAATAAGACAGAATCCTGGAGAGTCAATAGAAGAATTCTTGGCTCGATTTAAGAAAGCTAGGATTAAATGTCATTTGAACATCCCCGAATCTGAGTTTGTTCAATTGGCTCAACAAAACATGGTTTTTGATTACAGAGTAAAATTCGACGGAATGATGTTTTCTGATTTTAGAGCTTTGGCAGAGAGTGCGGTGAGATACGAAAATATGTTAAGAGAGGAAAGCCAAAGAAAACATCAGGGTTTCAATGCCTTCGAGGTAGGGATTCCATGGGCATTCGAGGATGCCTATGAAATCGATCTGGCAGAATTTGTTAAAGGCCCACCGTTTCAATGCGGAGCTCTCGAGAGAAAAGACTGTGTAGCTACAGGATCTTTACAGACAAAGAAAGAAAAAGAATATAGTTTCGATGTGACTAAAACCGAGCGAATATTTGACTGGCTTCTTGCGAATAAAAAACTTAGGTTAAAAGGGAGACATAGAATACCTTCGAAATCAGAAATTAAAGGAAAACCATATTGCAAATGGCACAATGCTTTTTCGCATGAAACGAATGAATGCATTATGTTTAGGAATTTGATACAAGAAAAATTGGATTCGAAAGATATAATTTTTCCTGACAATCAAAAAACAGATATAGATGAGAATCCATTCCCAGTTCTAAATTTCGAAATTAATACTGTGGATATTAACCAGTTCAAAAATCTTAATGTGCAGGTACGAAAAGAGGCCAAGTTGGCAAACCAATTGTTCAACAGGCTGATTGATGAAGGTGTACTAACGTTCCCGAAGGTGAAAGACGAAGGTCTGGAACGCATGTGCAGATGGCATATGAATACTCTGCATACCACTGACCAGTGTCAGATTTTCAGGCGATTTGTAGCGAAACAGTATGAGAGGGGTACGATATGCTTGTCAGGAATCGACAAGAGAATCCTGGATTTTGATCAGGATGGAAAGCCAAAGAACAAAGAGGTGGTCAGCGAGACCAAATCAATTGTTCAAGGGCAAGGGGAAAAATCGTATAAGGAGGTGCTCGAAACCCCTGCTCGAGAAATTGTTTACCAGACACCTGCTAGGGTGGTGACGAATTTAACCCAAATGCAGAAGGTTTTGTGTGGACAGTGTGCAGATACCTTACATTACGAACAAGTAAGGCTGCAAGTTATTCCAAATGACCCAGATTGGATTCCCGCATATCAAAGGGAATGGAATAAAAGACAAAGGTATGAGACAAACAACCAAGGGTTTGGAACTATGCCTTATGATAGGCACTTTCGAGGAAGAGGAGGCAGAGGATATGGAAGATCCACCTCATCAGGGAGAAAATCACCTTTAGAACGTCTTGGAGGATATCACAGGAATGTCGAAAGAAAGAGAGATGACCACCCGAGGGTCATCGCTCAGCAAGTAGCTTATTCTCAAACAGCGGTAGCCTTGGAAATGCAACAACAGGCGATGATTGCAAATCTCAGGGTGGAAGAAGAGGCTTTTTCAAAAGGAATCTTGAAGTCGAAGATAGTCAAGAATCCCAGTGAAGAAGATTTTGAGAAAGATGTCGATCGTTTGAGTGATCAGTTAAAAGAAGCAGCCTTGAAAGGAAAAGGTGTTACAACTGAAGAAGATGAAGAGCTGGGAGATTTCGAGTCAGGCGACGACTTGGATATTCTACTGGGAGATACACTATGCGAGGAATCAGCAAACGAAGCTGATTTAAAAGCAAAAGAAGCTACTTTAGAAAGGGTACTGAAACTTGAGGAAGATAGAAACATAGATATGGTGACTGTGCTGCCAGCCGAATTCGCAGCCAAAGAAGGAACGGATGAGGAAGGAAATAGCCTTGAATTCACATCTGACGAAGAAAAAGGTAACGCTTCTTGTTTTAAAATTTATAGTGATAAGTCACTCGAAGATAATGAGCAAAAAGTCGAAAATTTGTCAAAATTACTATTTTCGAAAGAAGAAATAGATAATAATCACATGAAACCTTTGTTCATAAAGGCAGAAATCGAAGGTATTCCCATTAGTAAGGTATTAGTCGATAATGGGGCCACTGTCAATATTTTGCCCGCAAAAACATTAACAAGGCTGGGCAAAAGCTCGAAAGATTTAGTAGTGGCTGATGTAGCGGTCTACGGCTTCTCAGGCCAAGCTACTAAAGTCTTGGGAGTTTTGCCGTGCCGGATCAAAATAGGAACCCAGAGTTCCTACTCAGCATTTTTCGTAGTAGAAACGAATTCATCATCGTTTAATGCTTTGTTAGGAAGAGATTGGATACATCAGAATTATTGTGTCCCTTCTACTTTACATCAAGTATTAATTTGTTGGAACGGACACCAATTCGAGGTGATCAAAGCGGAGAAAAACAATTATTTTATCGATACTCAAATTGTTAATGCCAGGTATGAAGCTGGAAAGCTCGAAGGAAGTGATTGGCGATTCAACGAAGAAGCCATAGAAAAGCCAGCGAAAGAAGGAGAGGGAATCCATGAAGAGTCTACATCCGAGATGGGCTCTAAGTTAGCCGAAATCAAATTAGATTTAGTTTAGATATTGTGAAAGATATGAAGAATGTCGATGTAATGAAAGATGATGTTGTTTCTAATATTTTTCGAAGGTTAAGTGTTCAACGAATGGAATCGAAATTGTGTGCTTACGATCGTGATCATGTTAGTTATGATAAGTTTAATTCTGAATATTGTCACAATGAAATACGTGGATCAAATTCTCGAAAAGAATTCTCTCGAGATCTAGTGTATGCGACGGGTCCTAAAACGAATAATTCTTGCAATGAAATATATATGGCAGGTGCTATTCATAATGAAGGTTCGCGAGATAATAAACATAGAATAAATAATCATAATGGAGAGGATATAGTTAACTTTCCAGTCGGAAATATCGAACATGGTATTATAGAACCAGACGAAGAGACTAGGAAAAATAGTCAGGACCAGTTGGAAGAAGTTAATCTAGGGACAATCGACAACCCTCGAGTAACTTACATAAGTTCGAAGATGACTCAAATGGAGAAAAATGACCTAATCGAAATTTTGCAACAATTCAAGGACTGCTTTGCTTGGGCACATCATGAAATGCCTGGAATTAATACTAATATAGCTCGACATGAACTACCTATTAAACCAGGCTTCAAACCTGTGATACAAACACCCAGGCGTTTGTCCCCAGATCTAATGGGAGCAATTAAGGAAGAAATAGAAAAGTTGGTCGAAGCCAAATTCATTAGGCCAACTCGATACGTCGAATGGTTAGCTAACATCGTACCAGTGATAAAAAAGAATGGTAAGGTACGAATATGCATCGATTTTAGAGATTTGAATAAAGCTACTCCAAAAGATGAATATCCGATGCCAATGGCTGACGTATTGATAGATGCAGCTGCTAGACATAGAGTAATGTCCTTTATGGATGGCTATTCCGGGTATTATCAGTTGAAAATAGCTGAAGCGGATCGGCATAAAACGGCTTTCAGGTGTCCAGGATCCATAGGGAATTTCGAATGGAGGGTTATGCCGTTTGGTTTAAAAAATGCCGGAGCCACTTACCAGAGGACTATGAATTATATTTTCCATGATGTAATCGGGAAGTATTTGGAGATATACATCGATGATGTAGTGGTTAAAGCTCAAAATTACGAAGAGCATAAACAGTTTTTGATCGAGTCATTTAAACGAATGAGACTCTTTAATTTAAAAATGAATCCTTTGAAGTGTGCTTTCGGAGTAGAAGCTGGAAATTTTCTGGGATTTTTGATACATCATCGAGGCATTGAAGTAGATCGAAATAAAGCTAAAGCGATTATCGAAGCTAAGCCTCCAAGAAACAAAAAGGAACTTCAAGTTTTTTAGGGCAAGTAAATTTTGTACGAAGGTTTATAGCCAACTTAGCCGGAAAGACAGAAGCTTTTTCCCCTCTATTACGATTAAAAGATGAAAATGAATTTGTATGGGGAGATGTAACAAAATAAAGCATTCGACGCTATCAAAAGATACTTAATTCAGCCTCCCGTGCTGATTCCTCCTCGAAAAGGAAAAAATTTAAGATTATATATATCAGCAGCGGAAATGTCAATAGGATGCCTTTTAGTGCAGGAAAATGACAGAGGCTATGAACAAGCAGTATTCTATTTGAGTAGATTCTTGAATGACGCAGAGAAAAGGTACACCACGATGGAGAAATGGTGCCTCAGCCTATATTTTGCCTCTACCAAACTAAGACATTATTTTGCTGCATACTCAATCGAAGTGGTATCCCCTACCGATATCATCAAATTCATGATAAATCAACCTTTGGTTAAGGGTCGATTAAGTAAGTGGAGTCTTAGCTTACTCCAGTTTGATTTAATCTATGTACCGCAAAAAGCAGTAAAAGGTCAAGTTTTAGCTGATTTTTTAGCGGAACATCCATCTATAGATAAGGAGACCAAGTTCGAAATTGATATCATAAGTACTGCTCCGTGGAGCCTCTATTTCGACGGGTCAAGCACTCGAGATAGTGCAGGGGCCGGGATATATATAATATCTCCGTCTAAAATAATTACTAAAATGTGTGCGAAGATCGAAGGTGATTGTACTAACAACCGAGCAGAATACGAAGCTCTTATTTTAGGATTAGAAGTGCTACGAGACATGAAAGCAAAGAATGTGAAAATAAAAGGAGATTCCCAGTTGATAATAAATCAAGTGAAGGGGATATTTAAATGCGTGAGTCCCGTAGCCATAGCTTCTTTTGCTCGAATAAACGAGTTGTTCAAATGTTTCGAGACAGTCGAAATCTCGTATGTGCCACGGGAAGAGAATCAAATATCTAATGATTTAGCCCAGTTAGCGTCGGGATATAAGGTCGATTCAAATATGTTTGAGTCAGTTATCCAACTCAAACCAAGGGTGGTCCTACCCTTTGAGCAGAGAATAGCTCGAGTACACAAAGTAGATATTCTTAAAGGGGAACAAGATTGGCGTTCTGAGATCATCGAATATCTCCAAGACCCAGCTAGGGGAACATTTTCGAATAAGCTAAAGTTGATGGCACATCATTATTTTTATGATGGGCAAGAATTATATAGGAAGGATCCTCAAGGGGTTTTGTTAAAATGTCTCGATTTAGAGGATGCATTAGTTATAATGGCAGAAACCCACGAAGGGGTATGTGGAGCCCATCAGTCAGGACAAAAAATGAGATGGTTGATACAAAGATATGGTTTTTACTGGCCGACTATCTTGCGAGATTGTATAAATTATGCGAAGGGATGTAAGCAATGTCAGAAATATGGGAAAATTTTAAGGCAACCGACCGTAGGTTTAAATTCCATAATAAAACCCTGGCCATTTCGAGGGTGGGCCATGGACATAATCGGAGAAATTAAACCAGCTTCATCAAAAAAGCATAAATACATATTAGTAGCCACCGATTACTTTACCAAGTGGATTGAGGCTAAACCTTTCGAAAGTATAAGTTCAAAACAAGTGGTCGAGTTCATTAAGGAGTATATTATTACCAGATTTGGTATTCCAGAAACCATAACTTTCGATCAGGCTAGAGTATTTAATAGTACAGAACTACTCGAATTTCTGGAACAATTCGGAATAAGATTAATCAATTCGACACCTTATTATGCCCAAGCAAATGGCCAAGCTGAATCGTCAAATAAATTAATAAAAAATTGCGTCTCGAAAATGATAAGCCAGAATCCAAAAAATTGGCACGAATTGTTAATCGATGCAATTTGGGCGTTAAGGACGATCAAGAAGGACAGCCTAGGAATATCTCCTTTTCAATTAGTATATGGACATGAAGCAGTAATTCCTTTGGAGATCAATATCAAGTCTAGACGAATACTCGAACAAGCAAGACTTTCAACCGAAGAATATACCGAAAACATGAATATCGAAAAATTAGATCATGAAATCTTGCAAATACAAGCATTGCAACAAATAGAATTTCAAAAGAGTAGAATTGAAAGAAGTTATAATAAGAGAGTAAACGGAAGATCTTTCGAAGTAGGAGATCTAGTTTGGAAAATGATTTTACCAGAAGGATCAAAAGACAATTTTTATGGGAAATGGTCAGCTAAGTGGGAAGGACCATTTCTAATATCAAATAAATTATCTGGGAATGCTTTTGAACTCCAATGGACGAATGGAGATAAATATGGAAAAGCATTAAACGCGAGATATTTAAAAAAATATACACCAAGTATATGGAAAGAAAACGAAACCATCATATTTAAAAGATTACCCGAAACGGGTAAGAATTTTTACAATAACAAAATATAAAAAGTAGCATCATTCGAAAATGTACTAAGATTGAAGAAAAAATAACGAATTTGACAAAACATCTAACGATGAATCGAAGGCATCCCTTTCGAGGACGGCGGGCTTGGCTATTTCTTCAAGTTCAAATGATAGAGCTGCAATCTGGTCGTTCAGAGTTGAGATATTCTCATTGACTTGGTTGGCGGATTGAACTAAGCGGTCCCGTTCGAGTTGAAGATCAGCGATATGGGCGTCGAGAGCAGCAACTCGAGCCATGTAACTGTCACAGGAACCTTCTAAGATGGTGACCTGGCCACGAAGTTGATCTAGGTGTTGGGTGTGACTCGAAGAAACGGCTTCGGTAAAAGGGTTGATGCCCTGATCCGCTAAAGAGTGAAGGCGAGCAAGGCTATTCTCGAAAACTTCACGAGCGGCTTGGAACAGAGGCAGCCAAGTACTAGCCATTCTCGAAGCCGCTTCATCAAGAAGGAAACGAAGTTCCGACAATAAGTGAGGATCATTGAGATTATGCCTTATGTCCATAAGGGCTTCGTTTAGAGTGACTTGAGAAAATACGGTCGGTGCTACATTGTCGAAAGAAAGAAAATCACGGAGTTAGTATGTTTGTTGGTCCCAAGTGGCATACGAAAGGGTCTAGAAGGGGGGGTTGAATAGACCCTTTAAGTCTTTTTCGACTTAAAATTGATTTCGTATTAAACGTATTTGGACGCTTGAAATGATAGGCGCTTGAAGAGTGTGACGCTTCACCTTAGCGTTCACACAAGATATTTGAGACTTTGTGAAGCGTCTAATGAAGACTGTTTTATAAAGTTAACTTAGACTTCAGGAATTGAATACTTTGACCTTGTAGGTTAAGCGTTCAGTTCTTTTAATCAGGGTTAGCACAGCGGAATGATTTTGGAGTCTTCTCTTTGAAAGTTTTAGCGTCACAAGATGTTTCTTAGGTGCTTAGCTTTTGATTGTGTTTTACTTATGCAGTGATATGATAGATGAATGAAATGACTGAAAAGTAAATAACACAATATTTGTAAGGTTCGTTGGGTGGTGTAATCCCAACTACGTCCTTCTTCTCCTTTGCACTTGGAGGCAATCCACTAAGATGATTCTCAAAGAATCACACAGAATCTTCTACAAATTAGGGAGAGATGGATGTCGATGACTTGAGCTCCTTGATCACACAGATTTCTGCTTCAAATCACTTCAACCCTCTTGCTTCTTTCACCCAGAAATGATGCAAGTATCCAACTTCGACTTCACACAGATCGCGAGGCTTGGATGGGATTTTCTAAAAGGTTTGTTTGATTTTGATGAAGTTCAAACAACTTGGTAATATCTCAGTAGGAATCTGGTTTCTGCAAAAAGAATGTTTGAGATATTTGTTGACTGTCTCAGGAATATAAGAAAAGCAATTTGGATGTTTCTTGAAGTTTCGGGCTTTTCTGAGAATTTAAGGAATGAGATTTTAATGCAACAGCAATTTGGCTTTGATAAAATTGTTGCATCCCATTTTGTTTGTTGTTGAAGTCCTATTTATAGGTATTCTTGGAGAAAGTGTCCGTTTGACACATGCACTGGCGCGTGTCTCTCACTTTCGCGAGTGAACAGCTTTTGTCCTTTTTCCTGAAAATCTGCTGCACGAAAGTTGGTGCTGCAGTCTGAGATAGTTGACAGTCCAATAGGGTGGCTTCTCCGTACGTCTGACATTGCTTATCATATTAAATGCTCTTATCAACATTTAATGCATTTGAAATTAATACCCGTTGGTATTTAATGCTTTGAGAATATTTGCATTAAACTCCTTCTGGACTTAGAAGTAAATTCAGGTGAGATCACTTCTGTCCCATAAGGTAACGCTTGATATAGCTGGCCAAAGTGGACGCTTGGAGACTGTATCTATCTTCTGAGATCAGGCGCTTGAGTCTTCGAACTTTACCACTGATAAACTCACTCAGAAATCATCAGACGCTCAGCCTAAGACTATTTTGCCTAACACTCTAAAGTAAGATAACAAAGCCTAATAAATCTATTACAAGTCTAACGCTTCAAAGCCTATACAAGTTTTCTACAAAAAAAAAATAAACTTACAACTTTTTTGGGGTCTAACAAAAACTTAATTGTCATCATCAAAACTTCTAACATGAAATTCCTAACAATTTCCCCCTTTTTGATGATGGCAATACTTACTCTTTTATAGTTCAAGAGTTAGATAGCCAAACGTAAAAGTTAGCTTTGATCAGTAGACGTTAGTTAAAGTTAGTTACGCTTCAACGAGATGTTTCAGCAAAAAAAATGCATTTCATATTTATCGAGAATTACAAGCATTTTTACAGCTGAATGTTTAAAGATATAAGAGACAAGAATATAGATAATGTAAAATCAGAAAGCTTTAATGACTTGGTCTAACTCTGTATCGCTTGGACATTTCAGCTCGGATAGCTTCAGTCAGATTGTCTTCCAAGATCATCATTGCTTCATGATCTTTGTTGATGATAAGCTTGTTTTCTTCTTGTTGTCTCTTTTTGAATACTTTAAAGTGATTATCCCAGTCAGTTGGGTCGATACCAATGTACCTTAGGCAGATTCGAAAAGCTTGGCTAAAATCAGTCATTTTCCTTTCTTCAGCTAAGATCTGTGGATCTGTAGGTTCTGAAATGGATGTTCTCTGAAGAGGAATGTCAAACTGTTCAAGCAGTGCTCTTGTAGGAATTGGTAGGTTTGGATATAACGCTCTAGGAGGTTCCCTTAGTGTACTACTGGGCGCTCCGGATGAACTTTGTGTCAGAGCAGTTATCCAAGACGGGAGATTAAGCGCAGACTGAGAAGGAGGCATTTGACGCTTAGCAGACGGAGGATCTTCAACTTTTGAACTGGACGCTTTCCGCTTTTCTCCTTTCTTCTTCTCTTCCCCCTTATTGCCATCATCAGATTTTAAGAAGTGGTTTGTGAGTACACTTACCTGATGAGCAATCTGGGATAAGGAATCTGTGATGTCATCCAGACGCTTGTCGAAGCGTTCCTGCATAACAAGAAGCTTAGCGCTGGTGGTGTCATTCACAGATATCTCAAGGGTTGCAAGGCGCTTTTCAAGTTCTTCTTTCATGGCAAGTTGGGTGGCGTGGGCAGCATCCTGCATTTCTTGAAAGTCTTGTTTGCACTCACCAACTGCCGCTTGAGCTGAACTACGCATATGAGCAATCTGAGCGCTCATTACGTGAGTTTCAATCTTTGCCAGGTCTTCCTTAATCCAATGGAGAGATTCTTCACTCTGAGTAGCTTGAGCGCTAATTGTCTCCAAAACAGATTTAAGCAGGGGACCGAAGGCTTGACTCTCATCTGATTGAACCACTTGAGGAGCTGGTCGCTTGAATCGTGATGAGTGTTTGAGAGAGTCAAAAGGAACTTGATAGGCTGGATCAAAAACAGTACCTCGAATATCCAGGGAAGTATCTTCAGCACTATCAATGGTAGCATGTTCAGGAGCGTCAGGAATACTGGTATCTGCAGATTTGGACGCTTCAGATGTCTCAGCAGGCGCTTCCTCAAGCGTTGACTCAGGCTGGCGAAAGTCAGTGAATTGAAAGTTCCAGCTTGCTGAGTCGGCATAAGAGGTGGATGTAGAATCCAAGAGTTCAATGAGTCTGGTCCTGGACATACAAGTACCGGAGATAAATGTGCGAAGAGGACTATCAATGGCCCTGATGTACATTGGACCAATGATATCCAGCACATGATCTGGGAAAATTTTGGACGGCGCTTGAGCGATGGAGAATAGTGAATCTGTGCAGTGAGTTCTGGAAAATCCAATCAAGCAATCTGAGGGAAGAGATGCAGGACGTCGATGTGTAGGCACACAGTCCGCATAGTACTCTTCAAGATACGGATAAACGGCTTGAGCGAGCTCTTGATTCCTTTCAAGCAGAGAAAGAACATACTCATAGTGATTGAGTACCTCACTGCGAATGGAAGGGAGCAGCGGATATCCTTTGAATGAATTGATCACTGAGCCATTCCAAGATCTGAGATTGGCAGTGAAGATTTTATCAAAGAGAGATACGGGAGATAGAATCTTTACCATCAGATTGAAGTTTTCTTCACAGTGGCTTGGAGCAAGATTTAAGCACCGTTCACCAACTGTACCACTGGAAGACGCTTGAGCATTAAACCGAAGAGGGGTGATGGATAATCTCTGAAGTTCTTGACGTAGACATTGTTCTATTGATGTCTAATAATTGGGAGCTTGAGAACAGGTCCGAGTCTTTGTTGACGCTTCAGGAGGCAATACTTGGCGAATTGACGCTTCTTGTCATGCATGCCTATGCCGAAAAGATGGGGAGCTTGGACTAACTCTGGGAAGGTGTATTTATGTCCCATGTACGCTTCAACCCAATTTACTTCATTTATACAGAAGTCTGTGCCAGCATTCACCATAGCATGAATACCTTCAAGATGAATATCTCTTATGGCTTCAAAGCGGTGCTTATCAGGCTGATAGTTGGCATTCCAGACGCTGTCAAAGTAAGCATCAGCTTCAGTCTGGAGCAGATCGGTCAACGATTCAAGGCGCTCACCAGCATGAATCTCTTTATTTTTCCATAGACAGAGAGGTCGGGCCGATGCAAGATTTTCAGGGCTGTGAGCCGTCTGAGGGAAATGTGTGTAACCTTCTCTGTTCAAGACTGACTCTGAGGGATTGAGAAAGCTAGGGCGGAGAGGATCATACACACGAACACTGTAATCCCTTAGCGCGAACCCAGTTGGTCTGCTGTGGCCATTGTCAAGATAGTAAGCCACATCCACGGCACATCTAGGAGGTCTGTCTACTGGTCTGTCTAGAACGGTTGCTTTGATTGCGCTGTCAAAGTCAATCAGTCTTGCAGCGTCAGCTTCTGCAGCAATATATCTTTCTATATTATATCCTGCAGGAATGAAATCTTCGTCGAGAGCTGGGGGCATATAGTTAATTGAATGATCAATTGTCTTCAGCGGATCGAGTTGAAAGAAGTGACGAGGAGCTCTAACGTCTTCAGCAGCGTTCTGATCTTCTGAACGTGCCTCTGTTAAAGTAGCAGGTTCCTCAGGTTCAATTGCAGCTACTTTAGCGGCAACATCTTGAGCGATAGCTACAACTCCAGTCAGGTCCACATCCAACAGAACATCTGTGGACACTTCAGCAGCAGCTGAAACTATAGCTGAAAAACAAGAGCCATCCTCTATAAGAGCAGGATCTTCTACAGATGTAGGAATAGAAATGCTGTGGGAAGAAATAAACTTACCCTGAGAACTAAGCTCAACAGCAGTTTCTTGAGCGCTTGGCTCAACAGCAGCATCTTGAGCGCTTGGCTCAACTACAACTTGAGCGCTTGGCTCAACTGCAACTTGAGCGCTTGGCTCAACTGTAACATCTTGAGCGCTTGGCTCAACGACGACTTGAGCGCTTGGCTCAACTGTCTCAGGCTCTTCAGGAGTAGCTTGACGCTTGCTAGTCCTGGAACGCTTAAAGATTTTTTAATATTGACTCCTTCAACTAGTTTAGCCGGAGGAGCGGGAGGATCAGCAGCTGGTTCTTCAAAGTCTATTTGCTTAATGATCCCTTCCAGCTTTCGTCTTTTGAGAGGCAACTTGTCCTCGGCATCTTCATCAGTTTCCTCATCAATCTTTTGAGAGGGGACGGCAATTTTAACTTTGGGTTTTCTGGGGGCTCTCTTCTTCGTTACTGCTGGACGCTTCAGCTTCCTCTGGCACTGGTCTCTCAGCCTTTGAGCAAGCAGTTGGCGTTCTTCCAGTCGCTCAGATAGGGGTCTAGCCGCACCACTAACTTTTGGAGGATTGAACATATTGGTCAGAATCCTTTTCCCAACAACTTGGACTTATTCAAAGGAAGTCCAGACGAGTACACACAATTCGATTTAAACAAGATGTCACTCAGGACGAGTCCATAAGGCTTATTTGAAGCGCTTAGACTGTCCCGAAACCGTCCGAAGATGTACTCACTCCAGTTGATTTTGATGTTGAAGAGTATAGCAACCATCATCTGAAATTGGACAGGATTTACTTTATCAAAGGTTCCCACGCGGCATTCTATGATCTTGCTGCAGAAATCAGCCAATAACCGATATTTGGACACCAGATCTTTCTTCTCGAAGTATTGAGTGTAAGGAACGTCGTCGTACGCACTCATGATTGCCCATGCTTCCTTAATTTGTTTTAACGTAACAGAATCCAGTGTCTCACCCTCATTAGGCAAATTGAAGTTCTTGGCAATGGTGGAAGCAGATAGGATGAATTCCTTTGGAGACTCCTTCTTGGAGAAGGGAATTTTACAAGAGATGGACTTCTTGTCCTCTAAAAGGGTAGCAGTCTTCCAGAAAGTTTCAACTTCAGTAGGAAACATATAAGAGTATTGGGTTAAGAAGGGTTTGAGCCCAGCTTGGACGACCATGTCCATTACATCCGTCAGGTTGATCTGAGTTTGTTCATATAGGAATTTCCAGTCGACAACAAGACCTTCAGTTACCTTGATGGTAGTTTCAGCAGAAGTAGATGATGATTTCTTTGGTGCCATTCTTTGTTTAAAACGAAGAAGATGAACTGAGATTTCTGTTGTATGAGAGAGATAAAGAGAGATTTGCAGATATGCGTGAATAGAAAGTAAGTTACTTTTTCTGCAGAGTTTGTGTTTTAAATGACACAGTAAGAGTTTTTGAAACTTTGTTGTGTAGTCTTAGTAGGATTTAAACACGTGTAATAACTGTTGAATCTTAGCCATGAATTTATTAACTGCGGACGCGAGTTTTGTGTAAAAGAGAGAAGTTACATTTGGTAATTCTCATATATAAAGATTTGACATCCGAGTTAAAGAAAAATTAACGTTTGGTATTTTCAGAGTGTAACACACGCGCATGTTTGTACACTGACACGTACACAAACACGTGCTATCTCTAAACCGTCATTTTAAAAAATTGAGTACCCGCCAGTTTGATGTGATAGAGGCGTGTGAGTAGATTACAAAATAGACCTTTGAGTCTACCCACGACCTTGAAAGAAGTTTGAAAAATTTTATGCATGGCTTGTAACAAAAATATTTTATAAATTTTTGATAAATTATTCAGCGCTTAGCTGATAAGATGACGCTTGAAGTCAAAAGACTTCAATATTTTGAGCATTCAATATTTTATGCAAACATAGAACTGAGCGTTGATGATTATGCATCTGAAAATTTTATCATTGACGCTTACAGTTATGATCAAGTAAAAAAAAATTTGTTTAAGAATATTGTGAGATTAACTTAAGTGGATTTCCCCTAATTATATGCCTAATAAAATATGATGCTTCATGATCAAGCGTTTAAATCAATCATACCTAGTTCACTTCTCAAAGTGAGAAAACGTTGTTCATTGAGTGCTTTGGTGAAGATATCTGCCAGTTGTTTGTCAGTTCCAATGAAGTGCATGGAGATATCTTCTTTTGAACGTGGTCACGAAGGAAATGGTATCTAATGTCAATGTGTTTGGTTCTTGAATGAAGAACAGGGTTTTGAGTCATGGCTAAAGCGCTTTGGTTATCACAATGAATGGGGGTTGGTCCTAAGATTGTTCCGTAATCTCTAAGTTGTTGCCTCATCCATAGAACTTGTGCACAACAACTTCCTGCAGCTACATACTCAGCTTCGGCTGTGGAGGTAGCTATGGATTGTTGTTTCTTGCTATGCCATGAAACTAACCTATCACCTAAGAATTGACAAGTACCACTAGTGCTTTTACGATCTATTTTGCAACCTGCAAAATCTGCATCTGAGTAACCGATTAGTTCAAAAGGAGAATCCCTGGGATACCATAAGCCCACATGTTGTGTGCCTTTTAGGTATTTAAGGATTTTCTTGGCAGCAGTCAAGGTGACTCTTTAGGATCAGCTTGGAATCGTGCACACATACATACCGAAAACATAATATCAGGTCTACTGGCAGTGAGATAAAGAAGTGATCCTATGATACCTCTATAATTAGTGATATCAACTTTCTTCCACTTTCATCTTTATCTAACTTAAGCGTTTGGCTCATTGGAATTTTTGAATATGATGCATTTTCCATACCAAATTTCTTATCATATCTCGTGGATATTTAGCTTGGTTGATAAATATGCCATTAGGGAGTTGTTTAACTTGTAGTCCTAAGAAGAAGGTTAATTCACCATCATGCTCATTTCAAATGTTCTTGCATCATTTTCGAAAATTCTCACACAGACGCTTATTAGTAGAAACAAATATAATGTCATCAACGTAAATTTGAACTAAGAGAATATCTCATCATGGTAATTTTAAATAACGTTGTGTCAACGCTGCCTTTGAAAAACCTTTACCAATAAGAAAGATAGAGAGAGTGTCATACCATGCTCGAGGTGCTTGCTTAAGACCATAAGGTGCCTTTTCGAGCTGTAAACCATACCCTTACCATGATTGTGATGAATCCTGGAGGTGCTCCACATACACTTCTTCTTGGAGTTTACCATTCAGGAAGGCACTCTTTACGTCCATTTGAAATACTGTAAACTTGTTAAACGCTGCGTACGCTAGAAACATGCGGATTGCTTCAAGATGAGCAACAGGAGCGTAAGTCTCATCAAAGTCAATGCCCTCCTCTTGGCAGTATCCTTGAGCTACGAGTCTGGCCTTGTTTCTTACAACAATGCTGTCCTCATCCATCTTGTTTCTATATACCCATCTAGTTCCAATAACTCCTTGATGAGTTGGTCTTGGTACTAACATCCAAACTTTATTTCGCTCAAACTGATTGAGCTCTTCTTGCATAGCTTCAATCCAACTTGGATCACTTAACGCTTCATCCACTTTCTTAGGTTCCATTTGAGATAGAAAGCTTGCGAACATAGCCTCATTAAATGTAGCGGCTCTAGTTCTAACTGGTGCTTCAATATCTCCAATGATTTGCTCAGGTGGATGGTCACGTAACCATAGTCTATCTGTTTGGAAGGGTTTTGAGAATGAACAGACGCTTGGAATCATCGCTTGACCATTCTCCTGCGTGGCGCTTCAAGTTCATGATTCCTTATTTGCACTTGATGATATTCTTTTCATGATCATTCGTGTTTCTTACATGATAATTTAGATTGATTTCACGAGTATTCTTAGGAGGAGGCACTGAGATAATTATGCCTTTGCTCGTCCACCATTTTTTATCTTAATGGGTAGTGGGGGAAATCTATGCAAAAAAGGATGATGATTCTAAAATGAATCCAGTGCACACTAAACCATCAATTAAATAATCTCCATACTTTTTTAATCATATTACTTTATTTACAGTATTTAACCGTCAAACTCGAAAAATTATTACTCCTGTTTTCGGTTCGAAGTATATATGTAGTGATGTTTTGCTAATTAGTTATTTGAATTCCCCAAGGGTTCAAACAACAATACAAACCAATGGCTTTGCAAATTCTTAATTTTTGGACCCTTTGTTTCTTTTCATGTTTTATTCTGTACATGCAAGACAAATGTAACTAATTCACCGAAAGGTGTACATTCAAGGAAAAATAGAGTGAATCGCAAATGCGAATCCTCTTAAAGAGTATATCTAAAGGGTAAAGATTAAAGAGTGTGCCAGGTACTATAGCACTACATGGCCAAAGAAAGAAATATTTGTCTTCCACTACGTTATCAACTCGTTATTAATGGGAGGGGCCTACATTGCAAATTTTCACAAGTCATGCAAAAGTCTCTTTTAGAATAATCACGACAGTGGGCCCAATCCTCCTCTTACATGTATATGGGAAAACTAGTGCAATGCTCTTAATGCATTAAATCCCACAACTTCAACATGCATTGGGGGTTAAACGTGTGGTATTTAATGCATTAGGAGCATTCCACTAGGACCATTATAGATTTATCCCATGTACATGCCTATCTTATTTTTTTTTTTTGTTATTTGGTACATGTACATGAGTGATTCTTAGTCTCTCGGGATGATCTTGTTATAAAATAGTAAACAGAATATGTAAATTATGCAGAATTGAGGCATGATCCTACTTTTCTTAAAGTGATAATTGCCCTCCATTATAAATTTGCTACTGGGTTTAAATAACATTTCACTTCTAGGATACAACAAACCACTGAAATCTACGAATAACAATTTCAAATACTCCCTTTACGAACTAAAAGAGAGCTAATATTATTATGTAGAAAGTAAGAGAAATTTGAATTAATTGAATCCTTCGCTTTGATTGTATTTATAGACTATTGGCAACCATTCGAATCATTCAAAAATTTCTCCAAAACATTGCAGATTCAAATATAAAACAGAGAATTTTTCACAGCCAAAAGTCAAAACTTTTCGGAATTCAATTAAAATTTATTTCGAAAATTAATTAAAAAATTAATCCGAAAATAAATAATGATATATTATTATTTATTTCCAAATGCCAAATCTTTGATATATAAATATATATAATATATCTATATTTTGGCCTTCCTAAAAAATTTTCCTCCAAACTTCTATTTGAATTTACTATTGGATATCTACTTATAAAGTAAACAACACTTGTTTACTTTTCCTATGTGCGATAGAAGGTATCCATATTACAAGCTATTTCCAACAGATCTACACCCTTAAATATATTGTTGACATGGGCCCCTCCATGTATATATCTACATGGATAGTGTAAATTTTCCAAAAGTCCAAGTCCCGGGAGTGATCAAGTATCACCCCATATACATACCCATATTTTATTTCTTGTTTCGGCTATTATTTCGGACATCTCTTAATCGATTGATTTATAATATATAATATTGTTAGATCAAAACTTCACTAACGTATCAAAAAGCAAATAACAGAGAAGTATTACATCGGGGCGAGAGAGAACTCTCTATTCTTAACTCCAAATTGCCCGGCCTGGGTGGTATGGGTTATTTGCAATAAGCGCCCCAAGATACAACGATATACTTTCTAAATTCGAAACCACTTCAAATTTAGAACCAAACGAACTTAGGCTACTTAGAACTCTTGAGAGAGAAAAAATGAGAGTGAGAGCAAAGAGAAAAACTGATGCTTTGGTGTGCTTTTCCATTCTGCTAGAGAGGCTTTTATATAGGGTTGTAAAATTCCGAGAATTAATTAGCAGACTAAAACTGCCCCTCACGTTCGAACGTTGGCTCAAAACGTGTTCAACTTTTAAAACAACTGAAACAGCCTGAAAGTTTCAAATTTTCTTCTAGAATAGGTCTAATGTACAACGTTCGAACATCAAAACCCGACGTTCGTACATTAGACCTTTTAGAAGGCTAAGTTGAAAAAATGTGGCCAGCGTTTGATCAATCTCCATTTAACGGTTTGGATTTTTCAACTATTGGATGAATAATTAATGGATCAATTTTTGTGGAATGCCCAAAAAAATCAATTATCTAGCAAGCGCAGGCCCAGGCCCATGACCCACGACCCGAGCTCGAGCCGGTCCGGGCGGGTGGAAAGACGGCGCATGGTGAACCGGACCATGGCTAGGTCATTTCCCTCACAAAGCCCACAAAAATCTTATGACCCAAAGGGCCAACCCTTTGTCTCAAGGCAATGGTTTATAAACCATTCCGAACTTTAATCCATTTTCAATGTGGGAAAACCCACTTCAAACACCCCACTTTAGCACTTATTTTTTCATTCGTTTCTAATCCGATTTGAGAAATTCAAAATGCTAAACTTATCTACTCGAAATGCAGATTAATAATATCCAATAATATTTAGTATCCCGGTTACTTACGGTGTTCAAATATTTTATTTAAAGTCGTGTCCAACACACTTTTAATAACAAAATATCCAACAATCCCCACACGAATGAAATTAATGCAATGCATGCTCTCAAGAGTTCAGACGAAAATTTATCGCCTCAGAAGAGGTAGCTTTTGGTTTTGAACCTTTCTTAGTGAGATATCATTGGATTTACTAAGCTCCCCAATGAACATGATGCTTTGAATTGGTCAGCCATTTGTGTAAAACCAGACAATGATATTCACATTATAAACTCTTAGTAGCTTCAATTCTCATTGTTGGGTCCATTTTGGCTGTGGCACCCCTTCTTGGATTTATAAGTGCTTACATTTTACTCAATGTTGAGACGGCCTACACCTCACACTTACATAGGTGATCTCCTATTTAAAGAGTATCCTACCATACTCCACTTCATGTACATGACAGTATAGGAATCATTAAAAGTTCCGACTTAGCCTTTGCTCCACTTGTAGGATGCACTTCTTTATCCTAGACAATGGGTTTGGAGTTAAACTCCTAAGTGTAATACTGAATTTTCACAACTTAATTGTCCCTTTGAACCAAGATCTTGGGATATTCAGTCAACATGGTTGGGTTTCCGCTGTGTCAATTCTTACTTTGTAGACTTTAATCTCATTCCTCTTGATATGCAGTATATTTGACCTTTAGGCAATCCTTTCGTCAAAATATCTGCAATATTCTCCTTTAATTTCACATAATCAATGGAAATAATCCCGTTAGAGATCAATTGCTTAATGATATTATGCCTACTACGAATATATCTAGACTTACCATTATACATACTACTTTGAGCCCTCTCAGTTGCTGACATACAGTCGCAATGAATTAAAATCGGAGGCACAGGTTTTTCCCAGCAGGGAATATCTTCTAAGAAATTTCTTAGCCACTCAGCTTCTTCACCAGCTTTATCTAAAGCTATGAATTCTGATTCCATCGTGGAACGGGCTATGGAAGTTTGCTTAGAAGATTTCCATGACACAGCTCCTTTACTAATGGTAATTACATACACACTTGTGGACTTATAGTCGTTTGTGTCTGATATCCAACTAGCATCGCTGTATCCCTCTATTACAACTGGATATCTTGAGTAGTGCAATCCATAATCTTTAGTATACTTTAAATACTTAAGAACTCTAGTTAAAGCATTCCAATGGTCTACACTATGATTACTCTTAAACCTACTCAAATTGCTCATAGAATAAGTTAGATCAGGGTGAGTACAGTTTATGATATACATCAAACTCGCAATGACCCTAACATATTCTAATTGCGATACGAGTGTGCCATAGTTCTTGCGAGATGAACGCTCAAGTCCAATGGCGTCTTGACTGGTGCACTATTGCTCGGAAGGAACTTTTCCAAGACCGTCTCAACATACTGAGATTGCGATAAGACTAGTCCTTCAGAAGTCCTCAGGATTTTAATCCCTAAGAGGACATCTGCAAGTCCCATATCCTTCATGTCAAAGTTCTTCTCTAACATTCCTTTAGTATTCAAGATAATTTCATGATTACTACCCATTATCAACATATCGTTGACATATAGGCACACTATGACATATGCATTATGTGTTTGTCTAACATGCACGCATTTATTACACTCGTTAATCTTGAAACCATTTGATAACATTGTGCTATCAAATGTTTCATGCCACTTTTTTGGCGCTTGTTTAAGTCCGTATAGGGACTTTACATGTTTACATACTTTCTTCTCCTTTCCAGGAACAACATACCCCCTCGGGTTGTTTCATGTATATTTCTTCATCTAATTCTCTATTTAGAAACACAGTCTTAACATCCATTTGATGTATCTCAAGGTTATGCAACGCGACAATAGCAATGAATAATCTTATGGATGTTATTCTTGTTACAGGAGAATAAGTATCAAAGAAATCAAGACCCTCCGTTTGTCGGTATCCTTTGACTACCAAATGGGCCGTATACTTATCAATAGTTCCATCAGTCTTATACTTTCTTTTGGGAATCCATTTACAGTCTAAAGGCTTACTTCCCTTTGGAAGATCAACCAACTCCCAGATATGGTTATGCAAAATCGACTCCATTTCACTATCAAAAGCTCTTTCCAGAGTTGAACATCTGGACCGGACATTGCTTTCTTCATCGTTTTTGGCTCCCTATCTAATCTATATGATACAAAATCGGGACCAAATAATTTTGTAACTCTTGCCTTTTTGCTACAACGTGGTTCTTTATCCCCGGAATTAGAACTACTTGTGGACTCAAAATGAGTTCTCTTAAGAGGAATTTGCTCATTTCTTTCCTTCCTTGGAAAGACATCCTCTAAAAATGAAGCATTTTTAGATTCCATGATAGTACCTTCATGAATCTCAGATATTTCTGATTTATGTACCAGAAATCGATAGGCGCTACTATTAAGTGCATAACCTATGATATGCAGTCAAAAGTTTTAGGCCCTATCTTAACTTGTTTGGGTTCGGGTATTTCTACCTTAGCCAAACACCCCCACACTTTGAGGTACTTGTAAGAAGGCTTTTAACCTTTCCAAAGTTCGTATAGAATATCACTCATTTTTTTTGTGGAGAATCTTGTTAAGGATATAATTGGTGGGGAATCTTGTTAAGGATATAATTGGTGGGGAATCTTGTTAAGGATATAATTGGCGGAGAGGATCGCCTCCCCCCACAAATTCTGCGGTAATCCAGAAGTTAACAACATCGCATTCATCATTTCCTTGAGAGTGCGATTCTTGCGTTCAGCAACACCATTTGATTGAAGTGAATATGGTGCCATCGTTTAACGAATAATTCTAGAGTTGGTACAGAAGTCATCAAAAGGCGCTACATATTCTCCACCTCTATCACTCCGGATAGCTTTTATCCTTTTTTCAAGTTGATTATCAACTTCCGTTTTGTAATTTGTAAACGCTCCAAGTGCTTCGTCTTTACTTCTTAGTAAATACACATAAAAATACTTTGTGCAATCATCTATGAATGTAAATAAATACTTTTTTCCTTCTTTAGTTTGCACAAACTTCAAATCACAGATATCACTGTGAATAAGTTCTAGAGGTACAGTGTTTCTTTCCATAGAAGGAAACGATTGTTTGACTAGTTTTGCCTCAACACAAATCTCACATTTATGTTCATTTTCAACTTTAAAAGATGGTAATAGGTTCAAGTTGACCAATCTTTGCATAGTGTTATATTTATATGTCTTAGTCTAACATGCCACAAATTAGAATACTCAAGCAAATAAATAGAATTCTCAATACTTTTATTGCTTTCATTTTCAATTAACAGAGGGATTACATTCATCTTGAAAAGGTCCTGCTCAAGGTAACCTTTTCCCATATAAAGTCCTCTCTTTGTTAAAGAAAAACTATCAGCCTCGAAGACTATCTTGAATCCATTCTTGACCAAAGCCGAACCGGATATCAATTTCTTGTGAATCTCCAGAACATGTAGAACTTTGGTCAATGTCAGCTCTTTTCCTGAAGTCATCTTCAACACAACTTTCCCCATTCCAACCACAAGAGACGTGGACGAGTTGCCCATAAACAATCTCCGTCCATCGGTTGGGGAATAGGACGAGAAAGCATCTCTGTCAGAACAGACGTGGCGATAGCTCTAGTATCTATGCACCACTCCCTAGGTTTGTCCACCAAATTGGCTTCGAACACGACGGCAGTGAGATCAAGATTAGTCAGATCGATCGACACCTGATGGTCGGATAGGTCGTCTATCATTTCATTGATACCGTGGACATCGTTTTCAGCCAAGTGTACCTGGTTCTGCACTTGGTTCTTGTCTTTGTTCTGATTTTTACCAGAACCTTGCCTTTGAGACTTATTTTTTTTGGGCTCTTTGCAGTCTCTAGCCCAGTGTCCAGGATGGCCATAGTTGTAACAGTTGTCTCCATGTTTCAACTTGCCTTTCTTTTTCTGGGAGTTCCCTTTGGACTTTCCCTAGAACTTTCTTTTCCGGTTAGAACTTTTCGAAACTTCTGCGATGTTGGGCATCGCCTGCACCTGAGGCTTCTTGTAAAAATCCGGTTGTTCTCCTCGATTTTGAGTCGGACGAACAAGTCTTCCAGACTCATCTCCTTTTTCTTGTGTTTAAATTTTTGAAATCTCTCCAAGACGGCAGTAACTTCTCAATGATAGAAGCTACTTAGAAAGTTTCACTCAAAGCCATGTCCTCAGCATGAATTTCATGAATAATTATTTGAAGCTTTTGCACTTGATACATCACGGACTTAGTGTCCACCAACTTGAAGTCTAAGAACTTTGCGACCACGAACTTCTTCAGTCCGGCTCCTCAGTTCTATACTTCTTATCCAGCGCCTCCCAGAGGCCTTTAGTGATCTTAACCGACAGATAGACGCTGTGAAATCAATCATCTAACCCACGGAGTATGTAATTCCTGCAAAGAAAATCACTATTATGCCAGGCATCAGACGCCACCCTCAGTTGGTTGTCGGCTGAGTCCTTAGGGACATAAGGCATCCTCCCTTAAGAACCTGGCCAGGTTCAGAGTCGTAAGGTAGAACAAAATCTTTTGCTGCCATCTTTTGAAGTCAGCCCCGCTGAATTTCAACGGCCTTTGAGCTTGAGCCGGTATAACCAGATTAGCCACTAGAACAAATGGAGGGACCGGAGCAGAGCCAGAACCGAAAGCAGGACCTAACCTTGAACTGGAACCTAGCCCGGCACCCCCACCCGAACTAAAGCCAAAACCGAAGCCAGGACCCAGCCCTGAACCAGAACCAAAACCAGAACCTCCACCGGAGTCGGAGCCAATACCGAGACCCAGACTAGCACTCGATCCAAGACCAAAATCAAGAGTAGCGCCATCAATATCTCCCATATTAGTCATTTGAACAAAGTGACAGCTTTTGAACAACAACGATAATTTAGCGTTAAGTTTGTTGGATCAAAACTTCACTAACGTATTAAAAAGCTAATAACAAAGAAGTATTTTATTGAGGCGAGAGAGAACTCTCTATTCTTAACGCTAAATTACCCCGCTTAGGTGGTACGGGTTACTTGCAATAAGCATCTCAAGATACAACGATATATTTTCTAAATTCCAAAACACTTCAAATTTAGAACCAAACGAACTTAGACTACTTAGAACTCTTGAGAAAGAAAAAATGAGAGTGAGAGAAGAGAGAAAACCTGGTGCTTTGGTGTGCTTTTCCATTCTGCTGGAGGGGCCTTTATATAGGCTTGGAAATCCCAATAATTAAATACGAGAATTAATTAGCAGACTAAAATTGTCCCTCGCGTTCGAACATTGACACCCCAACGTTCGAACGTTGGCTCAAAACGTGTTTAGCTTTTAAATCTAGTTGAAACCGCCTGAATGTTTCAGATTTTCTTCTAGAAAAGGTCAACGTTCGAACGTTAGACCTCTAGAAGGTTAACTTGGAAAAATGTGGCCAGCATTTGATCAATCTCCATTTAGCGGTTCGGATTTTCCAACTATTGGATAAATAATTAATAGATCAATATTTGTGGAATTAATTTTGTCCAAAAAATTAATTATCTAGCAAGCCCAAGGCCCACGACCCGGACCTGGGCGGGCAGACGGCAGCGTGCGTGGCTTGTTTGGTGAACCGGACCATGGCCAGGTCTTTCCCCTCACAAAGCCCACAAAAATCTTATTACCCAAAGGGTCAATCCTTTGTCTCCAGGCAATGGTTTATAAACCTTTCCAAACTTTGATCATTTTTCAATGTGGGATAACCCATTTCAAACACCCCACTTTAGCACTTAATTTCTTATTCATTTCTAATCCGATTTGAGAAATTCGAAATGCTAAACTTATCTACTCGGAACGTAGATTAATACTATTCAATAATATTTAGTATCACAGATCCTTACGGTGTTCAAATTTCTTATTCCAAAGTCGTGTCCAACACACTTTTAATAACAAAATATCCAACAAATATCGCTTCCCAAAAAAAAAAAATGCATTCAAACACAAATTATACTGGATTTATAAGAAAGCTTGTATATCAAAAAAGGTCTCAAAGACTTCTTTTTTTGACAGTAACAAACTTCATATATTAATCATTCAACAACAAGGTCCGAACATAGAATAGATAACACACAAGATGAAGGATCATGGGACCCCTCCCGGCTAACAGTTGCTGACCTAGCTAAAGCATGGGCAGCACAGTTACCCGACCTTCTAACATGAGAAAAGGAAATACAACTAAACGAAGACGATAAAAACTTAATATCAGAAATTAAAGACACAACAGACGAATAGTCCGTATAAGGACTATTAACTTTTGATAAAACAACCCCACAATCTCATTCTAGAGTAACTATTCTCCAAAGACTTACTCTAGAGTTGTGGTGGGTTCCAAAAATAGTATCATCTACATAAAAATCAAACGGAGAAAATGTCACACAAAGTGTTATCTTTCTTTGAGCAGCTTCAAATATTTCTCAAGTAAAGATGCTTCTAATCCGAGTAACATGAGGTAGAAAATTTATAAATAGTATATTAAGGTCAAAACTATTTTGGATACATTTGTAAGTTGGTAGGAAAAGTCTACCCATTCCCATTTTTATAGTCATTATATCCCAAATGTGTAGTTGACAGAATTTATGGCCAAAAAAGCAAAAGCAAAAGACAGCAACATCTCTTATCTTTGTCTTTGAAGTTTGAACATCATATATTCCAATAACGTTTTGTTGTTCAGTTAATTTATAACTACAAAATAAAGTTCTAAAAATAATACAAATTAAAATAACAGTTGTGCATACTCATTTTATATTCCATTTTGTAAATGCACGATAAGTGCAAATGATTCACATACAAGTATATATTTAAGGAGTATATACAAAATGAAACACAAAATTGAAATAGAAGATCCGAACTAGCTAGGACAAACTGAATAATTGAACTATCAATAGCATCATAGTACAAACAGAATGATCGAACTATCAATAACACCATAACAACTAACTTGTGGTTCACTCCAAAAATAATATCATCTACATATAAATCGAGTTATGTATTCGAGACCAAGGATAAAAATAGCAGAAAAAGTATTCTTTCTATTCTTTGAGCTTCTAATCTTTCTCAGATATAAAGATCTCTATAAATGACCATGTGTATAAACCCAAAAAAAAAATGTTACTCGCAAATTCTTAATCGACTTCTTATTCGTATGTAACTTTCCTATTAATCATTTTTAGAAGTTCCAATAACCAAATTTTTTTTTGGGGCTAATCGCAATTATCCATGTGTTGGACAAGTGTAGGGTCCACTATAAATTAATGGTTGTAACTAAAGAAATATTTAGAGTTTCGAGACTCTTAAGCATCACTCTCTTCCAACTTACTAAAACAATATTAGGGCGGTTTTTTTTTTCGCCCCTATTACAGCCGCTGTAATAGGGTAGGGTTTTTTTTTTCCGTAATAAAACGCAAATTTGAGGTCTTAAACGATCTCAGATGGCTAAAATCACAAGACCGCATCGCAAAGCATGTGTCTTGTTCAGAACGCCGTTTTGCTATGTCCGTGCGAATTTCGTATCATTCCGACACGGTAAAATTACAACCCGTATTTTCACAAATACACAAATAATACACCCACACATACACAAATATACGTACACCCACATATACACAAATATACATACACCCACACATACACAAATATACATACATCCACATACACATAGACAAATATACATACACCCACATATACACAAATATACATACACCCACATATACACAAATATACATACACCCACATATACACAAATATACATACACCCACCCACACATACACAAATATACACGCACCCACACATACACAAATATACACCCACCCACCCACACATACACAAATATACATACATGACCCACACATACACAAATATACATACGACCCACACATACACAAATATACACACACCAACATATACACAAATATACATACACCCACAAATACGGTGGTGGCGGCGGCGGCGGGGTGCTAATGGTGGTGGTGGTGGCGGCGGTGGTGGTGGCAGCGGCGGTGGTGCTAATGGTGGCGGCGGCGGCGGTGCTAATGGTGGTGGTGGCGGCGACGGCAGTGCTAGAGAGAGAGAGAGAGAGAGAGAGAGTAGAGAGAGAAAGACAAAGAGAGAAAGAGAAGCGGTAAGGTGGTTTTAAATTTTTGGTTTTGGCCTATTACAGCGGTTCTTATGTGAACCGCTGTAATAGGGAGTAGAAAGAGAAATGGGAAGATGATTTTAAATTTTTGGTTTCGGCCTATTACAACGGTTCTTATGTGAACCGCTGTAATAGGTATTTTCATTTTTTTTATTAATTTTTTTTAATATCCGCTGCCTATTACAGCAGTTCTGTTCGAACCGCTGTAATATGACGATTTTTAATTTTTTTTATTTTCGTTACCCCTATTACAGTGGTTCGAAAGTGAACCGCGATAATAGGGTACAACCTATTATAGCGGTTCGTGGGAGAATCGCTGTAATAGGTAGCCTATTACAGCGGTTCACCCATGAGCTGCTGTAATAGGCCCCTCCGTTCAGCGATTTTCGAAAAACCGCTGTAATAGGCCATTTTTGTAGTAGTGAAATATGCACCAAACTTTCGAATATTGAAACAACTAACATTCGAACGCCAGCATAATCTACCACACTATCATCCAAATCCACTTAATAGCAGTAGATTGAAGAGACACATTCCAACAAATTATGTATATCATTGACTACCAGTCTCTATGGCATCCTCGCTTATAGGCCCTTTCAACAAGCTAGTCTTTATTTCACTTAAATCAGATTATACACAACATCAAAGAAGGTTCCAACTCATAATCTAGAATATCTTCAACCAAACTTGCAAATTTGTTTTGGATCATTAATTCATCCTTACCTGAACCTTCTCCTTCAACGGAACTTCTCGAATGGTCTAAGATTTTTCAAGGAGTTGAAAACGTTGTGTTTTTTTGAGTATTATGTCCATTGAGCTTGGTTAAAAAAGAATAAAGCCACATGTTTAATATCTAATTAGTCAGTTGTTTGAAAGTGTGAATATGAGGAAAATCCATTTTTTGTCCGGTATGTGGACCGATTTTTACTTTTGGTACTTTAAGATATGTCCTTAGCAATAATATTTCGTATGTTACAAATATTAGCACATTTAGTCTGAAAAGCATAAAGTACGTGCGCTGCACGTGAACACCAAATTATAATAGTCTTAAGAATTTTTTTGTTCAAATAATTAAAACAAATTTTTGAGGAACACAAAGATTAAATTAGAAAAAAATTATAGTTTAATTATCATAAATTTTTAACTAAAAGTTCCTTTGATACGGAGACCGATGTTGAAATCATACGAAGTTACAATGACTACGTAGTGAAACATATTATTTCTCCATCTGTATAATATTTACACTCTGTTTGGTTCGAGAAAAGTGCAAGGAAAAGGAAAAGAAAACTCCATGAAACCATTTTCCTTTTCCCACTATTTTCCTCACCAAATGGTGAGAAAAATGTATTGTTTCAAATTAATATTAGATTGCCTCTCCCATTTTCTTTTCCTTTTCATTTTCTCTAGTAACCAAACAATGAAAATAATTTTCCTTCTATTTTGTTTTCTTTTCCTTAGCAATTTACTTGAATCAAACAAAGCATCAGACTCGTAATTATGAAATAAGCAAGAAGAAGAAAAAAGTTTGCAATTTCTTTTATCTATTTGGTATATAATACATCTTTGGTGTTTATCATGTAGTATAAATTTTACGAAAAGAATGTAATTATAAAATTTCAAGCATATTGATAATTGGAAACATTTATATGAGCATATTCATATCCATATAACTTGAGTTCCCTTCTTGATTAGCTTGTCTGAAATTTGAAAAAGTGAAAGATACTCAAATAAATATAGAAGACACCAAACTTCTATATAATTGGGAGCTAAACAAATTAAAATGCTCTTTTTATCTTCTCCAGTAATAATTATACAATAATTATGCCCATGAAAATAATTGAATCAACACAGAGTATGATATGACATTTTAGGATTTCAAAGGTAATAAAATATGAATCATAAGATTTAATTGACAGACATGCTAGGAACTAGGTACACTAAATGTTGTTGTAAATTTTGTGATTTGTGTTTAAATAAATACAAATAACTCAAATTATAACACAAATAACACAAATAATTATTTACAAATAATGATACGATAATTATAAATTATGGAATAATACATATTAAACAACATAAAACATAAAATAAGATACTGCACCGATGGAGAGTCACGCCACATGACGCTGTCCTAAAGCCATGATTGCCTCCCTACGTGCAGGTTCTGACGGCTGATCACGACTCCAAGATAAAACCCCATTAGCTCACAGCAGTGTCTCATCCTATGTGCACGACCACAAGGAGACGAGGAACGAATCCTTTAGTCACGTTGCCAAAACACTCTTGTAGGGAGTAAATAAACCATCTCACAAAACTCTATATTAACTCTATATAAAAGTATAAGTTTAGGCCTCTTATATAGTGATGAATAACTAGGTTGTTACAATGAAATAATGACCCAAATAAATTGTGTAATAAAGTTATAATAAAATGGTCATAAACACAAAGAAAGTGGGTCATAAAGATATAAAATGTAACAACCCTATGCATATAAAGAGTCACAAATTATTATCAAATGATGCCATAAACTTCTATAAAATTAATAAGATGGAAATTAAGAAAAACAAGAAATTTTAAAGCTTAATTTCCAACAAATATTCATCTCAAAAATTAAGGATACGAAGCTTTGTATCTCACCAACTATCATCGTGCAAACTAGTCGCTTAATGTGACTACATTGTTTGAGATGATATTTGTTCAGTAAATAATTGTGGTAACATCATCTTATGTGCGTTTAGAAAGGTCTAGCAATATCCCAACATGAGATTTCACATCGAAGGTTTGGTAGTAGCAACTAGGTTGTGAACAACTTCTTTGTTGTAATTTAAATGCTAGAGTAGGAAAAAAGAAAAAAAAATGGTGCAGCTTAAAAATATCTTCCACTTGTTCATTTGTGCAGTTTCTACATTCAATCCAGTCCATTGTTTTGAAAACTGATCTGTTGCAATTGTTGCAAGCCTCGTACCATAGCATTGATAAATTGTCCACTTTGTCAACATTCACTTTGAAGTAATAGTACGTATTCTTTAATTGTTTACATAAACGAAAAACATATTAAATTTTTTAGAACGAAAGGAGAAAAGAAAAGAAAAATTAATTATTCTATATGTATATAACAAAACAATTTTTATTTACATCTTACCTCAACTAATGAGTATCAGTTATTGATAAATTGATTGAGTGTGACCTGTTTGGATTCCTTAATCTTCTTTGCCATCCATAACTCTTCTAAATTTGAAGATTTTTGTTTTTTCTTCAACCTATTTCACCATTTTAAAAGAAAATTCATAATATTAAATTTATTAAGTTAATAATTTGCTTTCCTTGTTATTTGTCAACATAACATGAAATTAATATTATGTGAGGGAGAAAACAATTACCAAGAAACAAGGTTTGTTGTTTGAGGAGACGTCGGGTTGAGCAATAAAGAAAATAAAAACCCTCCCTCTCCTTTCTCTCTAGCCGTCGGCCTATATATCTAAGAAGGGGAGATTTTTCGTTCAAGTTTTCATGCAAGATAATTTAGAGGCAGCACCTTTGTAGATGTTTGATGTTATTTTACCTTGATCACAGTTTCTATGTTCATTAGTCTTTGTGGAAGGACCAATGCATCCATCAAATAGCATTCTGTATCAACAAATGACAACTCTTTAGTGTGAAATGATAATCAATCTAATGGTAAGATTCTAGGAACTGCGATATAATAATAAGTACAAGCATAAAAATATGTTTTAAAAAAAGAAATCTATAATTTGAAAATTCTTTGATTCTTTCGATACTAAGTGCGAGTTGTCACATCATTATCAACAATCGCGTATTACCAAACTTAGATAATACTGAAGGATCACTATCATCTCATGTCCAGTGTCAAAGCATATAGATCAGAGAAACAAAATATTGTAATCCTTTCTCACAAGGCCTTCCCCTTGTAAGAACATTCATCACTACCAAATTATAACACCATATAATTACATCAGGCTGTACTCCAAGGAAAAAAAATCCTTTCCCTGGCTATAACTATGATTAAATATAATCCCTTCTTAATGGGGGCATTTCAAGATACAATGTACTAAGATGAGATTAGAAAGAATGGTGGGTTAAACAAATAAATCACCAAGAGGCAGTAAGAAGAGAAATTTCATTTTTTCATTCTGACATGGTACAAAGCAACTGAAAAAAGGCACCTTTTAGTAGATGAAGTTGATGGTTTTCTACCAACATTAGCTATCTACCAATAAATTAATTTCGTTGATCAATCTGTGCAAATTGTTCTTCAGCTTTAATCCGCGACTTGAATAAGGATACTTGTGGATTGTCAAAAAGGTACCTCCGACGAAGAAATCGGACTAAAGACAATGAACCAGGTGATGTTGATGATGTAGAGGTCTATGTTTGTTATTTAGCATTCTTTGATTTTATTAGTTTAACTTTAATGTAATATTTTAAAGTTTCATTAGAGGTGGCCTTTTTTTTGTTTATGACAAATTCATTAGGGGACCTTTGAGCTTGCCGGCAGTTTTAAATGAAGGATTCCAAGAAAATGTAGAGTTTCAAATGTAGTTAATTTAATTATTTAATTAGGCAATGGAACCAGGTGATATTGTTGATGATGTAGAGGTCTACGTTCGTTATTTTGCATTCTTTGATTTTATTAGTTTAACTTTAATTTAATATTTTTACATAAGTTTCATTAGGAGGTGGCTTGATGATGTAGAGGTCTACGTTTGTTAGATTGCATTCTTTGATTTTATTAGTTTAATTAACTCTAATTTAATATTTTTACATAAGTTTCATTAGAGGTGGCTTTTTTGTTTATGACAAATTCATTAGGGGACCTTTGAATCTCAAATGTTATTAATTTAACTATTTAATTAAGCAATGAGAGTTAATGTAGAATTTCAAATAATTATTTAATTTAATTATTTGAAGGTGGTAATATGATAAATCTAAGTAAGGTAATATGGTAATATCATAATTGGAAGAAACAACTTCCAAGATCCATACTTTTATAGTACTATAGATACAAATATAGATTTTGAAAATTTTCAGCCAATTTGGCCGAATTATCATGCGTGCCGGTTACATGTGGGGCCAAATTGGGGATTTTTATTTTGGAGGGAAGATTGATGACATGGCAGGCCACTTGGACAAGATTTTGATGACTTGGCATTGGATATGGAAAAACCTTTACATTATCCAAGAGGATTCAAACTAGGGTGTGAAAGTTAGTACATATACTAAGTTTCAGGACAACGCTTAATTAGATCGTAATGTGATTCTCAATCGATTTACTAAGTTTTAACTGGAAAAATTATTAGCATAATTTCTTGTTTTGAGTACATATACTCGTCATTTAATACGGGATGAGAAAAATTCGTCATTTAATACGTACGAGTTTATAATGAAATTTTATTGAAAGTTACGGTGAAAAAAATCAGCTAAACAATACGAATGGGAAATAAGGATTCGTAGACATAGGAGTATAATACAAATTCAAATGAATTACTAGGGATTAAAAATGCGAAATATTATTTATATAAATTATAAAGATATATTGCTTGTACTCGTTTTTTAATTTATAACAGTAGTATTGCATATGAGTCATTAGTTGACAATAATTAATATTTTAATAAATTATTAATATTTGTATTTTTTCATTGTATAGTACTCAATTAGTAATTATAAAAATTAATAATAATTTTAAAATTAAAAAAAAAAATTTTGGCCAAAATTGGAGTATTAATGTATTATTCATCAAGTGTTAATTATATGAAATACGTAAAGTATGGGTACTAAACAGTTAAACCGAAAAGTACAATTATTATTCATTACATTCAGAATACATACGGGAAAGAGAAGCCTTTTTCAATCATAGATAGGTACGTGTATTATATAGATATAACACAAGTTTTAACTAATAGACCTCTTGAGTAATTAGATAGCTTAAGATAGTGTTGTAGCTATAGCCAACATATACAGTATCCAAAAGTGTGGGATTCTGGAGCTATGTAACTATATTTTTTGTAATTGAAAACTAAAAACTATTTACTAGTAATCTGCTGAGCCATAGTCTGAAATTGTTGTTGAAGCATAATATCATGGGTCTAACCTCCGTGGATCACGCAGGAACAGGGATGCTTTCCTAATGTTGTCGAGCGCGCAGAAAAGCATGACGACCGGCTCCAGACCGGCTCCAAATCCACCCCGAGGTGGTGTGCCGTACCTGACAATGAAGCAGGCACAAATCAGATAATATGATAGCGATGAAAAAAACATAGCATTTTGTAGTGTCAAAATGCATGATTGATTATACTCAAATTGATGTGGCCAGATGAGATGATTTATTTTGTAGTGACAAAATCCACACTATGACCACTGAATTTGATCTAGGATAGATTTTTCATAAAAATTCCCCTCCTTAGACCGGAAATCCAATTTCTCAAGATTTGGGGATCCAGGTCTACACGTACATTTTACATAAACTTGTGCCTTTCCTGTGAAGCAATATGCTTGCTAAAGAGGGTCTATTTTGTTGGGAAAAAATCTAGTGCGAAGCAGACGATGTTTACTAAGATGCATCGTGAAAATGAAATGCAAGGCAAGGTTTACCCTATTTCCTTAAGACAATATTGCCTCGTACTTGGTGGTTATGGAATACTGTTAGGAATTTCATGTTAGATGTTTTGATGATGACAAGATAGGATTTTATGTTAGACCCCAAAAATGTAAGTTTATGCTTTCATAGAAATATTGTATAAGCGTTTGGAAGTTTACTTATTATTTAGACTTGTAATTTTTATCTTTGTAGATTTTAGACTAAGTATTAGATACTGAGTTGCTAATAGAATTCTAGGTGAGTCTATTAGAGAAGCGGTTGAAGATCAGCGTCTGAAGTCAACCAGAGATGAAGATTTGTTACTTAGCGTTCGTCAAACGCTAAAGGACCTCATTTCAAGATGTATGAATCAAGCGTTCAAAGCACTTAAGCGACCGATGTCAGATTCACCTGAAATAAATCCTCAAGTCATGAAGGACTTAAATGCAATCACCAACGGACATTTATTTCCAACGGGAAATAAATTCAAAATGTATTAAATGCTTGATAAGTGCATTAAATGTAAACAAGACAGTATGACTTGTGGACAAGCCACCTTTTTTTACTAGACTGCCAGCTTTTCAGAATTCAAACCCGCTCCTGTCCAATCGGAATCAACAGAAATTAAGGAATGTCAGAAAAGAGACTATTTGAAGCTCTGCGTGAGGTACACGCGCCTGACTTGTGTCCAACGGACAAATCCTGAGATTCTCTATAAATAGTACCCTTCAGCTATCTCTGTGAGAGTGTGAAAAGACGTAAATGTGAAGAGAGAGAAACTTTGCTGAGATAATTTGAGAGAAAAGCTTGCAAACTCCATAGCCAAAATCCATCAAGCTTCTTAAATACATTCCAGACAGTCACCAGATATCTCAAACCTCTTCCAAAGAAGAAACCTAAATTCTTACTGAGATATCCCAAGTTGTTTGAACTTCCCAACATCAAACAAACCTGTTACAATAAACCCTCAACACCTTTCATCTGAGTGAGAAAGATTGTTGACTTCCACAAGCAGTATTTTTGAGTAAGAGAAGCTTGTTGAAGAAAGGTCTTTATTGGAGCTGAAGTCTGTGTGATCAAAGAGCTCAAGGCCATCTTGGAGAAGATCTTTATTGGAGCTAAAATCTGTCTGATCAAGGAGCTCGAGATCGTCTTTCCAGAAGCAGAGGATGAAGTGGCTTGTAGCAGAAATCTGTGTGACCAAGGAGCTCAAGTCATCCACATCCATCTCTTCCCTTGTTTCCCTATATTGTAGAAGTCTCTGTGTGACTCTTCGATAATCAATCTAGTGGATTACCTCCGAATGCAAAGGAAAAGAAGGACGTAGCTGGGATTACACCACCTAGTGAATCTTACAAATATCTTGTGTCACTTTACTGTTTAAATACTTTGCTTTACATTTGCATATTATCTTGAAAAAGCCTTTAAAACAGTTAAGCGATAATCTCGGTGAAAAAGAGAATGCTAAGCTTTCAAAATAGGCTTAAGTGTTTGACAAAGCGCTGAGCACTTCTAAGCGTTCAAAACGTTTTAAAGAAAAGCAACTAAGGAAAACTTTGTGATGCTAAAACCTTTCAAAGAGAAGACTTGTAAAATCATTCCGTTGTGCTAACCCTGATCAAAGGACTGAACGCTTAAACCTGAGTGGTTATAGTATTCAAATCTTGAGTCTAAGTTAACTTTATCAAAAGAGTCTTCTAGTAAACGCTTAACCAAGCGTTTACATTTTCAAGCGTCCAAACTGTTTTAGTACGAAACTTTGTGAAGTCGAAAAAGATTTCAGGGTCTATTCAATCCCCCCCCCCTTTCTAGACCCTTTCGTATGCCACATGGGACCATCAAATACGACAATTGTCTCCCAAGATAAAACAACAAACGTCACGAAAATAATACCATTACAGATTTTTGAGTCCATCGAACAAAATACTTGTTTCAAACTCTCTCGGTGGACACCAGTGAATTAAATGCACATCTAAGCATTTAATATGCAAATTTATTCTTACAAATTTAAAGTAATATTTAAGAATATTTAAAGTACTCAAATTAGTATTAAGAATAAGCAAAAGATGAGAAATGTGATGTTGATGTGTTAAATTCCAAACTAGGGGTGTCTATTTACAGAGAATGAAATGTTTTAGGTCAAAAGAAGCAACTTTTCAAATATCTGCATAATAGCCCAAAAGTTGTGGCTTTTGGGCAAAAAGCCCACTGAAATAGCTTTTCACTTTAGCCCCCAACAGTTGCACCTTGAACGAAAAGCCTCCTCACACAAGCCGATATTCGGTGTGTGCACCTGCTTAACAGCCAATGGATTTGCTCCTTGGATGGGCGGTAATCTAGTATAGGCGGTTGCATCCGCTACCACGCAATTCAGCACCCAGCTTTTCAGAACTTGCAAATTGACCCTAAAATTTTAAATCTTTATCAATTATTCCTTACAAATTGGTCCATCAACTTTTAGATTTGAACATTTTAGTCCCCAGAATAAATGAATCATTTCCCATACGATAGCGGTTGTCGATCATATGATTGTGATCATTTAATCATATATGCTCATATCAATTCACTGATCCCAATTATGAACCACGTTTTAAGTGACACACTTTGTTAATTAATTTCTCACCCGAATTTGCCTTGAGTAATTACATACACTAAATTTATCTATTCAAAACGTAAATTAATTTAAGCTAAATACATTCAACTTTCAACACATGAAATTCACTTAAATTTCTAATAAAATTATAATACTCAATCATGATTTTCCAACATATTTGTCTTAGGAAGAAATTTCAAAATTAACAAAATAATAATAATAATAATAATAATAAATAAATAAATAGTAAGAAATCTCACATTTTCACAGACCTACAATGAAATTTTGCCAAAATTTTAACTAAAATGTGTTTGTACTTTATCATCAACCTTTGTCGGAACGGACAGAAGAATGTAGTTAATTGTAGTATAACATAGAGCACGATATTGTTCTTTCGAAACCTTTTCTCTAAGAACATAAGTATTACGAAATGAAGCATGCCGAGCATATAACTGAAATAAATCAACGTATTTGTTGTATATCTAATCAAACTTAAGAGCAATGACTAGAACCTAATCTAATAAAGACTATCAAATTTGATTTGTAAATTCCAAAATTTTCGTATCATCATTTTACTATTGACATTCCTCACCCACTTTCTCCAATAAACTTCACCACATGGCCGAATTTTAAAAAAATAATACAAAATTAAATCAAAATTAAGAAAATAATACACAAAAAAATTGACATAAAAAAATAGCACATTCCGCGCTGCCTGAGCGCGGAATGTAAAATTTCTTTTTTTTTTATTTTTAATTTTGGGCCATTCCGCTCTCCCTAGTGCCCGAGCGCGGAATGAGGTATTTTTATTTTTATTTTTAAACTTTTTGCCCATTCCGCGCTGCCGAGCGCGGAATGGGCAAAATATTATTTTTTATTATATATATATTAATTAAATCATGTTTTTTTCCTTATTTCTCTCTCATTTTTCTCCTTTTTTCGTGCATTTTTGAGTTTCGACTTGAACATATAAATTGTAGACTTTCATATAGACTTTGTAACCACATAAGCATGGACTCATTCCGATACCCGAGTGAAAAAATATGAAAAGTAAAAAAGGACACATTAGAGCAATTTTTTAAAGAAAACAATAACGTTGTCTATGTTTCCGACTCATTTTTCTCCTTTTCTCGTTCATTTTCTATTTTTGACTTGAACACATAAATTGTAAATTTTCATATAAACTTTGTAACCATACAAGAATGGACTCATTCCGATACTTGAGTAAAGGAATATGACAAGTAAAAAAGGACACACATATACGAATTTTTCAGAAAAAAATATTTTTTCGTATCTTCGTGATAATTTTTCGACCTTTTTTGTACATTTTCAGGCTTCAACTTCAACACAAAAAATGTAAATTGACTCACAAAGTTTGTAACGGTATGAGAATTGATTCATTTCAATATCCGAGTAAAAAAATACAACATGTTAAAATGGAACGGATTTTTCCGAAAAAAATATTTTTTCGTCATCTTCGGGATGATTTTTCGACCTTTTTTCTACATTTTCAGGCTTCGACTTCAACGCAAAAAATGTAGATTGACTCACAAAGTTTGTAACGGTATAAGAATTGATTCATTTCGATATTCGAGTGAAAAATACAATATGTTAAAACGGAATGGATTTTTCGGAAAAAAAATATTTTTTCATCATTTTCGGGATGATTTTTTGACATTTTTTGTATATTTTCAGCCTTCGACTTCAACACTAAAAATGTAGATTGACTCACAAAATTTGTAACGGTGTAAGAATTGATTTATTTCGATATCCGGGTGAAAATATACAATATGTTAAAAAAGACATATATATACGATTTTTTTGGGAAAAAATAATTTTTCGTCATCTTCGGGATGATTTTTCTACATTTTTTGTACATTTTAGGGCTTTGAACTCAACACTAAAAATGTAGATTGACTCACAGAATTTGTAATGGTGTAAGAATTGATTCATTTCGATATCCGGATGAAAATATACATTAAATTTAATAAAGACGTTTTTAAACATGAATATCAAAATAAATCAATTCTTGTACTGTTACAAACTTTGTGAGTCAATCTACATTTTTTGTGTTGAAGTCGAAGCCTGAAAATGTAGAAAAAAGGTCAAAAAATCATCCGAAAGATGATGAAAACATATTTTTTGCGGAAAAATCCGTTACATTTTAACATGTTGTATTCTTTTATGCGGATATCGAAATGAATCAATTCTCATACCGTTACAAACTTTGTGAGTCAATTTACATTTTTTGTGTTGAAGTCAAAGCCTGAAAATGTACAAAAAAGGTCGAAAAATCATCACGAAGATAACGAAAAAAAAAATTCTGAAAAATCCGTATATGTGTGTCCTTTTTTACTTGTCATATTCCTTCACTCAAGTATCGGAATGAGTCCATTCTTGTGTGGTTACAAAGTTTATATGAAAATTTACAATTTATGTGTTCAAATCAAAATTAAAAAATGAACGAAAAAGGGAGAAATGGAGAAAAATGAGCCGGAAACATAGACAACGTTATTATTTTCTTTAAAAAATTGCTCTGATGTGTCCTTTTTTACTTGTCATATTTCTTCACTCGAGTATAGGAATGAGTCCATTCTTGTGTGGTTGCAAAGTCTATATGAAAGTCTACAATTTATATGTTCAAGTCGAAACTCAAAAATGCACGAAAAAAGGAGAAAAATGAGCGAGAAATAAGAAAAAAAACATGATTTAATTAATATATATATATATATATATAAATATTTTGCCCATTTCGCGCTCAGGCAGCACGGAATGGGCAAAAGGTTTTTTTTTTAAAAAAATACCTCATTCCGTGCTACCCGAGCGCGGAATGACCCAAAATTAAAAAAAGAAAAGAAATTTTACATTCCGCGCTCGGGTAGCGCGGAATCTGCCAGTTCCGCGCTGCCCAAGCGCGGAATGTGCTATTTTCTGATGTCAATTTTTTTTTGTATTATTTTCTTAATTTTGATTTAATTTTGTATTATTTTTTTAAAATTCTCCCACATGGCCGCGTTTACTCCTGAGTCCTTAGTTCGAAAACATTTAGGTTATGTTTGGTTGTGGATTTTGGTGAGAAAAAATAAAACGAAAACATTATGCATGCTCCAATTTATAACATTTTGTGCTTTATATTTTTACCATTCTCATTTTTCTTTTTAAATTCCTCACCAAAATATGGCCTTAAGAATATACATGACCTAAATGGATATACAAATGTCATCTTTTTGAACTCAATATCAGCTGCCTTCGAGTCTTCAAGCTTCCCGAAAGAAGTTTCAAATTGTAACTTGGAACAGTATGCTGAGGTCTCAAACTTTTGTAGTAGAAGTTGATAACTAATTGACCAAATCCTTTTCTATACTTTCAGCTCAGAAAAACATTACATCTATGTAATATGTGTTTCGTAAAAAAAAAACAATCTAGACTAGGGAAGGATTTCGAATAGTCGTTCCAAGCCCGTGATAATTTTCCACTTAGAATTATCTTTCAACCCCCGCGCTCGAGTTCGATACGCTAGACGGTGGTTCAGAATTTAATACTTCGATGTGTTGTTTAAATTAGTTGTTCGGACCGCAATTGACTAAAACATTTATCTTCTTCGAATGATACAATAATACTATAAAAGAACAATTCAAGTACAGGTAAGAATTATTTCTCTGATACTTAAATCTGACACAAAATAATTCTATACCTACGTGAGAATCTTCTTTTCTTAAAACGATGAAGATGAATAGAAAACTCAGGTCAAGATACAAATTACTGTCAAATAATGAAATCTGAAAGCATGTAATCTATACCTCCATAAAAGTCTTCAATTCGTGCTAGTTACAGAGAAACACTGGTATAACTTCGGGATTGGATCCAGCAATTCTTGAACAAATCTACACTACAAACTACTCCTAATTATATTTACGCCTACTCCTATGATAAGAGAGAAAAATAAGTTGTTCTTTGATTTGATCATCTCTTCTCTATCTTCTTTCCCGCTTTTGTACTTCTGCGTCGTGGGCTTGCTTCTTCAACCGTTCTTCAACCGTCGAGAACTGCTTCCAACTTCTCTTTCTTTTAAAAATCCTTTTATTTTGGCGGGATATTATTGTCGGGCTTTTGGCTCTAACTTTATCAGACCTGGTTTATTGTTTTTACGATGGGCTTAGCCTTTTAAACTTTTGGGCCCATTAATCGTTGTTGGGCCTGTTTTAGGTCTCTCACTTTGGGCCTTCTTAGGTCTTTCAACCTATTTTATTTTTAGTGTAAACAAATGCCCCCCTAATGTATATGAACGTTTCGAGTTCATGTATATTAATGTACACGTCTCCTTATTAATCATTGTTTCATTTCAAAAGGGTTCGTGAATGATATGACGTATGTGTTCGCTCCTTTTCCCAGCACCTTTTCGTGATCAGGGTTTTAAAACCTCCCTTCTTTTTATTGACGTTTTTAAATCATCTTTCTGTAAGAGCCTCTTCGTATTTTTAAACGGGTAAAAACGATTGAAATTTCCCTCTTTCTGTTCTGCATAGAAGTGTCTTTTCGTGATCAAACACCTAGAGCCCTATAAATATCTTGTTCCTGTTCTTAGCCATCACTATCATCCTTCACTTTATTTTCTTTCTCCAACTATTCATCATCTTCCTTCTTTATCTTTCTCTATTTCGAAAATTCCTTCGTCTTCGAAATCCCCTTCCATCTCTTTTCGACAAACTTTTCGAACCGTTTTCGAGTATGTCTAACTCTCATGCTATTTCGCATCTAGTGGTTCGAGCAACTCTTTTGGGTAGCGAAGATGCCCAAGATCTCTATCACATCATCAAGAATTTCGAGGCTTACTACAGTGATGTGAAGATTTCGACTCTAGAGTCTACCCATATCATACAGCCTTGGGTCCGCGATCGTCGAGGTCAATCTATCAACCATGTTGGGCTCGGGCCTCGATTTCAATCTGAGGCATTCGAATCCTCTGAGGATGGTGTTCTTGATTTACTCGGTACTTGGCCCGCTTTGGAGGGTGATGCCCCTCTTTTTCAATGTAAGGTGGAGAACAAATATGAGTGGACGAATAAGACCAAACCCATCAATGGATGGATCGGGGCCATCGATGCATATCCTTGGTTCGAAAAATTGCATCATCTTCATAACAAATGGGACGGTAACCGAATTCTTGGGCTCATTCGAATAGCCTGTTACCCAATCATCCCTTTCGAGCAGGTAACAATAGATGCCCTTGCGTATTCGTGGCATACTTCGTATAATTGTTTTGTATCACCTCGTGGTTTTCAAACAATTACGTTGGAAGATGTTGCTCTAATTACTGGCCTTTCCCCTACGGGCATGAGTCTTCCTACGGGTGAACCTTTTCCTAATTCTCGAGCTCTCTTACTATCTACCGAAAATTGGCTAAAACATCATGGTAAATCAAAGGGAGCAAATATCGCTTATACTGCCTTAGTCAAATTCTTTATCAATTGTGACGATCCACCGACGCCCTTCGAAGAGGTTTTATTTTTAAATTTCGTCTTCTCCCGGTTGTTTATGAATGCCGGTTGCGTGGTGAATAAAACCTTTTTTACTTTGTCTGCTAATATTGCTGTCACCATGGGACCCATCGAGTTGGCTCCACTAATGCTATCTCACTTTTATCGTATGATGTTTAATTTGAGCAATGACCCTTCGAATGCTCACAAATTATCCGGCCCCCTTTGGTTATTGACATGTTGGTCTTTCCTGTATTACCCTGAGCTATTGAATATCAGGACTATAAAATCGTTCGAAAAATCGGTTGAGCAACGACAATCGTCGAAAAAACCCTCCAACTTCCGGCTCGAACCAATTTTGAAATGGATTTGCTATGGGGAGGCTGCTATAAACTTATTAGTTCCTCTCGAGAAGGTGTCGTATCTCGAAGTTTTGTGCGCCATTTATAATCCGCTCTATGTTTCCACATGGTGCCCCTTCTTCGAAACAAGGCATGACCAAGCCCGAAATCATTGGTCGCACACTGCTCTACCCAATTGGATGCTAACGATTGATTCGCTAGACTCCTCCATAGACGATCATCCCTATTGGAGGTCTATTTTGTCATCCCGGGATTTACTATATGCAGATAATGTCCCCGGAGTTGAAGTTTACAACCCTCAGGTATGCTAAATATGTTTTGAGTATAAATATGACAAACTTTATAACCTTGTTATATTCGATGTCGAACATGTTCAACTTCGAGCATCTCTTTCCATGCTTAATTTCGAATATGCTAACTCTGGACATACCTATTTCGGGCACGCTTAATCTCGAAAATAGCTTTCTTGAATATCCTTATTCTCGAACATGTTTGATCTCGAATATCCCCTGATCTCGAACATGCTTATTTCGAGCATGCTTGAGCTCGAGCATGCTTGATTTCGAGCATTGCTTGATTTCGAGCCTGCTTGGTCTCGAGCATCTTGGTTTCGAGCATTGCTTGATTTCGAACAGGTTCGACTTCAAATTTACCATATCTCGAATGAGCTGTTCTTCGAGCTTGCTTCCTTCAAGTATTTTTGATTTTTGAGCAAACAGTTCGACAACTGAGTTTTGTTTAAACCATCTTTATTTTGCAGCTATGCGCGCGGCAATTTGGTGTAACCCAATGCTTTTCTTTACCATTCTTGGGCACTATGAATCACCCTTGGTCAAGTAGACAATTTCATATTGCAAATCATCAAAGGGCTAAAGCTGAAGCTGTTATTCGGAACCAAGCCTCTAGTCAGATTCCGCCATGTTTTGTTCCTATTTTTTGCAGAATCATCCGAGTCGAGAGATGTTTCGCAGACTTTTGGAACAAGGTTTTAACACGCAGTTATTCGAGACCAATCATCCGTAAGCAGATTACAGATATCACCAGAATGTGCGCTGGCACGGTGGACATGGCTCATCTTTCGAATCTCTTATCGAATCAGGTAACTTTCATATACTATTATAATCTTCGACTACAATAGTTAGGATTCATTCTGATACTCTTTCTTACAGGATGATGATTACATCGTTCCTTATGATTTAACTTTGGGGTGGAGATTTGAGCGAGACAACCCCCAAGTCCGAGAAGCGGCGGCACTGTCTCAAGCCCTTCGAGAATCATCTGTTCCGACTGAGCCATTTTTCGTTCCTACGCGCGTTACCCGAAAACGGAGTGCTCTTACCATCAAGGAGCCTACATCTTCAATTTCTCGAGAAGTACCCCCTCGAACACTTAACGAAGAAGAAGAAGAGCAAGATGACGACGATGCAGCTCAATACGCTCTTCAACCCAGATCCAGGAAACGCTTACGTATGCAAAAGACTTCCGGTGAATCAAGTAATTACTCAAATATCCTTAGCTTTCATTCGTAAATTGTAGACTAATTCTTCATTCGATATTTGCTTATTCACATCTTCTCATATAGGCTCTTCGAGTGGAGCTGCTGATCTCGAAAAAGAGACGCCGGTTATTGGGGCTGGTGTCGAAAATATCCTCAAACCCATTCTTGAAGAGGGTTCACCCGACTTCGACCTCCGACCGTCTTTGCCTATCCTCGAAGATGCTTTACCTCATTCTGAGACTCATCGAGACCCCCTCGAGATAGGCCGTTCTTCAGGTATTTTTGCAAGTGTCATATATTCCCTTGAATTGGTTAACCCCTTTATGCTTTTCTCGTACTGTATAATCATGAATGGGCTTTTGTTACTCTACCCTGTCTTGATGTTGTGTTTCTCCTTAGAAAACTTATCAAGTGACACTTTCGAGAGAACAGGCCCCAGTTCCGAGATTACTACGAGCACTGCTCCCAACGTCTCGAGATTTCTTTCGTCAGGTAAGACAATTTATCATGTCCACACTTCATATTTAGGCAGATTTTTACCAACGTAATTTTTCGTTTTCCTGAATAACCTTGTTCCTCGATCCTCCAGGCATGCCTAGTTTACCTTCTTCGGTGCGATTCTCAATTGGTACTACAGCGGGAATATCCACCATTGTCATGGACTCTGCTATTTTTCACAGAATTGGCACGAACCTTGCTCTCGGATCGCCATTTCGGCCTACCCTGGATTCTCCTCGTTCCTCTTCAGTACGAATAGAAGAGGTTGCTAATATCTCTCCGTTGGCTATCTCACCTAGTCCGGTCATGGCTACCCCGGCTGAAGGTATAGATTTATTTCGTCGAAATGCACAATGTTCTATTTCATTCTGGTGTTTAACATTGTTAGGAATTTCATGTTAGAAGTTTTGATGATGACAATTAAGTTTTTGTTAGACCCCAAAAAGGTTGTAAGTTTATTTTTTTTTTGTAGAAAACTTGTATAGGCTTTGAAGCGTTAGACTTGTAATAGATTTATTAGGCTTTGTTATCTTACTTTAGAGTGTTAGGCAAAATAGTCTTAGGCTGAGCGTCTGATGATTTCTGAGTGAGTTTATCAGTGGTAAAGTTCGAAGACTCAAGCGCCTGATCTCAGAAGATAGATACAGTCTCCAAGCGTCCACTTTGGCCAGCTATATCAAGCGTTACCTTATGGGACAGAAGTGATCTCACCTGAATTTACTTCTAAGTCCAGAAGGAGTTTAATGCAAATATTCTCAAAGCATTAAATACCAACGGGTATTAATTTCAAATGCATTAAATGTTGATAAGAGCATTTAATATGATAAGCAATGTCAGACGTACGGAGAAGCCACCCTATTGGACTGTCAACTATCTCAGACTGCAGCACCAACTTTCGTGCAGCAGATTTTCAGGAAAAAGGACAAAAGCTGTTCACTCGCGAAAGTGAGAGACACGCGCCAGTGCATGTGTCAAACGGACACTTTCTCCAAGAATACCTATAAATAGGACTTCAACAACAAACAAAATGGGATGCAACAATTTTATCAAAGCCAAATTGCTGTTGCATTAAAATCTCATTCCTTAAATTCTCAGAAAAGCCCGAAACTTCAAGAAACATCCAAATTGCTTTTCTTATATTCCTGAGACAGTCAACAAATATCTCAAACATTCTTTTTGCAGAAACCAGATTCCTACTGAGATATTACCAAGTTGTTTGAACTTCATCAAAATCAAACAAACCTTTTAGAAAATCCCATCCAAGCCTCGCGATCTGTGTGAAGTCGAAGTTGGATACTTGCATCATTTCTGGGTGAAAGAAGCAAGAGGGTTGAAGTGATTTGAAGCAGAAATCTGTGTGATCAAGGAGCTCAAGTCATCGACATCCATCTCTCCCTAATTTGTAGAAGATTCTGTGTGATTCTTTGAGAATCATCTTAGTGGATTGCCTCCAAGTGCAAAGGAGAAGAAGGACGTAGTTGGGATTACACCACCCAACGAACCTTACAAATATTGTGTTATTTACTTTTCAGTCATTTCATTCATCTATCATATCACTGCATAAGTAAAACACAATCAAAAGCTAAGCACCTAAGAAACATCTTGTGACGCTAAAACTTTCAAAGAGAAGACTCCAAAATCATTCCGCTGTGCTAACCCTGATTAAAAGAACTGAACGCTTAACCTACAAGGTCAAAGTATTCAATTCCTGAAGTCTAAGTTAACTTTATAAAACAGTCTTCATTAGACGCTTCACAAAGTCTCAAATATCTTGTGTGAACGCTAAGGTGAAGCGTCACACTCTTCAAGCGCCTATCATTTCAAGCGTCCAAATACGTTTAATACGAAATCAATTTTAAGTCGAAAAAGACTTAAAGGGTCTATTCAACCCCCCCTTCTAGACCCTTTCGTATGCCACTTGGGACCAACAAGTGGTATCAGAGCGGTTAATTTTGAAATTTTAAAATTTCCAAGCATAACTGCTTGTTTAGATCTTTTTCTTTCAAAATCTAGTTGCTTTTTTTAAAAAGCTTAGATATGGCATTTGCTAAAGTTCCCAAATTGACAGAATCAAATTTTGACACATGGAAAGTCAAAGCATTTACGTATTTATGTTCATGCGATGATGACATGTGCGATATTATTTCAGATGGGCCAATCAAAATATACAAAGTTATCACAAGAGCGCCTGGAGCCACAGAAGAAACCCCTGATGGTTACGTTGAAAAACCAAAACAAGAATGGTCTCCAGATGAGCGTCGAAGAGCTAACTTGGACAATGTTGGTCGCAACGCTCTGTATACGGCTATTGGTGATAATGATAACTTATTCAATAAAATCAAATCTTGCAAAACGACTAAAGAAATATGGGATAAGCTGGCTACAATCTGTGGTGGTTCAGCTCAAATCAAAGAAAACAAACTTTCCATTGCTAAGGAAAAGTTTAACGGATTTAAGATGCTACCCAATGAAACACTAGAGCAATTGGATATAAGATTCACAGCTCTTGTTACAGAACTTACGTCATTGGGAATGGACTTACAGAATCGAGAAATGGTGGTTAAGATCTTTAGAAGTCTACCAAGTAAATTCTTGATGAAGACAACAGCTATGAGAGAATCAAACATGCTGGATCTCTTAACTCCAGAAGACGCCTTTTCAGAGATAAAAGCTTTTGAGTTCGAGTTGAACTCTGCTAGTGACATTGTGAGTAATCCAGTGATTGAATCTGGAGCGCTCATTGCATCAATCAAAGGCAAATCGGGTAACAAAGGAAAGAATTCGGACATTAATGAGGAAGAAGAGTTGGCTTTGCTGAATAGATTCAGGAAGTTCTTGAGATATGAAAAGAAAGGAAAAGGTCCTAATAATCAAGGACAAAGTTCATATCAAGCGCCTTCTCCCATACAACAACAGTTTCAAGCGCCTCAATATTCTGTTCCTTTACCTCAAGCGCCTACTCAATATCAAGCGTCTACTCAAAATCTTCCAGCTCCAGTGGTTTCTAAACCACACACTGCAAGGCTAACAAGTGAACAAAAAATGAAAACCAATCTTTGTTATAATTGCAGGAAACCGGGGCACTACCAGGTAAATTGTCCCTATCCAAATGTATCCAAGCCCTCAAGGCAGGATTACTTGGATAGAAACCAATTCAGGAGCAACCTTCGACAACAAGGTTTGCTTGCGGAATCAGAACCAGCATCAGCACCTGAAGATTTAGAATCATCAGACGAAAGTAGTGATGATGATGAGCCGATAGATGACTCAGCGCTCATATGTCTCATGGCCAGAGATGATGAAGCGTCCCCTGAGGTAATCAATGAATTATCAATTCCTCTTTCTTATGATGAATTACTTGACAAAGTCAAAGAATATTACAATGAATGTCAAGAAGCTGCCAAAATATATCAAAATGATCTCGCTATTATTTCATCACTCACAAACGATAAAGTAACGCTCAGAGCAGAGTTGCAAATTCAGCAACAGTGCATTGAGAAAAACCAATCGCTTGAGAGTGAAGTTATTCAATTGAGAGGTGATATTGATATAATAGTCAAGAGAGAAGCTGATCTGATGGCTAGACTTGCCAAGTCAGAACAGCTCATCTCATCGTTGTCCAAAGCATCCAGAAAGCTCGACAATGTGACTGAAATAACAAGGTTGTTTGGAGAAAAGACCGGTTTAGGATGCAATGAATTCGGTAAACAACCAAACAAACCTAATGTTACGGCAAACAACAAAGGAAAGGGTGTTTTCTTTGTTAAGAAAGGTTCACAAGGTCAAACTCAAAATGAACCAAGGGACAATGGTAAGAGGCCAAATGAGAAAGTCAAAACTAACTCAGACAAGGGTAAGGCTAAAGCAAATGATCCACAAAGACAGACTCATCCAAACGCTCAAAAAGCTAAGGATAAATCTAGTCACTGTGAATCAAGCGCTAAGCGTCTAGCACCAAACGTGCAACTCAAGCCAGAGCCAAGGAAATACCAGCGTCGATATCCAAAACAGTCAAGATCATATTATCGATACTATGATAATTATGATTATGACTATTATTATAATCGTGGATATTATTATACATCCAAAAATTACACACAGCACAAGGTGAAACCAAAAAAGGCCAATATTCCTACTATGAAGACAAGGCAAATTTGGGTTCCTAAAGTTCTAATTAACACTAACAAGGATACTAATGTTGAAGGACCCAAGCAACAATGGGTACCTAAACAGAAATAGAACTTCCCTTTTGATTGCAGGTACCTAGAGCTAAAGTCAATACATCTGTTTGGTATTTTGATAGTGGATCGTCAAGGCACATGACAGGTTCCAAAGATCTTCTGATCAACTATCAAGCTGCCAATGGTCCTCAGGTTGTATTTGGTGATAACTCCAAAGGTAAAACCAAAGGTATAGGTACTGTGCATAGGGGGAACATCATGATAAGTGATGTTTATTTTGTTGAGGGTCTAAAGCACAATTTATTAAGCATAAGTCAATTTTGCGATAAAGGCTTTGAAGTCATATTCTCAAGTGACTATTGCTATATAAACGACGCTAAGACTAAATCTACTAAACTAAAAGGAAAAAGGAATAACAATGTATATTTGGTAGATTGGGGTTCAACACTTGATAACAACCCAACATGCTTTGTTGCTAAAAATGAATCTAAAATGGGTTGGTTATGGCATAGAAAAATGAATCACCTCAACTTTAAGACAATCTCTCAGCTTATAAGTCAAAATCTTGTAGAGGGATTGCCAAATGGACCATTTCATAAGGATCGCCTCTGTGACGCTTGTCAAATGGGTAAACAAGTTAAATCATCTTTCAAGAGAAAACCTCATCTATCTACTTCTAGAATACTTGAACTACTTCACATGGATTTGTTTGGACCTGTTCAAACAATCAGTGTAAGCGGTAAAAAGTATACTTTAGTGGTAGTAGACGATTTCTCTAGATTTACTTGGGTGGAATTTCTTTCATCCAAAGATGAAACATGTGACAAGTTAACAGCGCTTATTCGGCAACTTCAAACATTGAAAAATCTTAAGGTTGCAAGAATAAGAAGCGATCACGGTACTGAGTTTACTAACAAGGTTGTTGAGAAGTTTTGTGCAGAAAATGGAATACATCATGAGTATTCAGCTCCCAGAACTCCCCAACAAAATGGTGTTGCTGAGCGCCGGAACCGAACGCTTAAGGAAGCCGCTAGGACTATGTTAGCTGAATCCAAGCTTGCTCCTAGATTTTGGGCCGAAGCGATCAACACTGCTTGTTACACTCAAAATCGATGCATGATCAACAAACAGCATGGAAAAACTCCATATGAACTGTGGAAGGGACGTAAGCCAAATATTTCATACTTTCACGTCTTTGGTTCTAAATGTTTTATTCCATAATAATGGATCCCAAAGCCTAAAGACTTTTGATCCTAAAGCGGATGAAGGAATCTTTCTAGGCTACGCCAAAAATGGAAAGAATTTTCGCATTCTCAATAAGATCAAATCGAAGGTTGAGGAATCTATTCATGTTGTGTTTGATGATGCTAACCAAGAGCCGAGTAAGGTAAGTATGTAAATGATGTAGGAGTTGAAGATCTATGTCATCAAGCGTCCAAAATTACTATTGATGAAGATACTGACGATGATGATGAGATCTCAGTGCCTCCTCCTAAGAATACTCGTGAAATCAATCTAAATTATCATGTAAGAAACACGATGATCATGAAAAGAATGATCATCAAGAGCAAAGAAGGAATCATGAACTTGAAGCGCCAACGCAGGAGAATGGTCAAGCGAATGATTCTCAAGCGTCCTGTTCATTCTCAAAACCCCTTCCAAACAGATAGACTATGGTTACGTGACCATCCACCTGAGCAAATCATTGGAGATATTGAAGCACCAGTTAGAACTAGAGCCGCTACATTTAATGAGGCTATGTTCGCAAGCTTTCTATCTCAAATGGAACCTAAGAAAGTGGATGAAGCGTTAAGTGATCCAAGTTGGATTGAAGCTATGCAAGAAGAGCTCAATCAGTTTGAGCGAAATAAAGTTTGGATGCTAGTACCAAGACCAACTCATCAAGGAGTTATTGGAACTAGATGGGTATATAGAAACAAGATGGATGAGGACGGCATTGTTGTAAGAAACAAGGCCAGACTCGTAGCTCAAGGATACTGCCAAGAGGAGGGCATTGACTTTGATGAGACTTACGCTCCTGTTGCTCGTCTTGAAGCAATCCGCATGTTTCTAGCGTACGCAGCGTTTAACAAGTTTACAGTATTTCAAATGGACGTAAAGAGTGCCTTCCTGAATGGTAAACTCCAAGAAGAAGTGTATGTGGAGCAACCTCCAGGATTCATCAACAATCATGGTAAGGGTATGGTTTACAAGCTCGAAAAAGCACTTTATGGGCTTAAGCAAGCACCTCGAGCATGGTATGACACTCTCTCTATCTTTCTTATTGGTAAAGGTTTTTCAAAAGGCAGCGTTGACACAACGTTATTTAAAATTACCAATGATGAAGATATTCTCTTAGTTCAAATTTACGTTGATGACATTATATTTGGTTCTACTAATAAGCGTCTGTGTGAGAAATTTTCGAAAATGATGCAAGAACAATTTGAAATGAGCATGATGGGTGAATTAACCTTCTTCTTAGGACTACAAGTTAAACAACTCCCTAATGGCATATTTATCAACCAAGCTAAATATACACGAGATATGATTAAGAAATTTGGTATGGAAAATGCATCATATTCAAAAATTCCAATGAGCCAAACGCTTAAGTTAGATAAAGATGAAAGTGGAAAGAAAGTTGATATCACTAATTATAGAGGTATCATAGGATCACTTCTTTATCTCACTGCCAGTAGACCTGATATTATGTTTTCGGTATGTATGTGTGCACGATTCCAAGCTGATCCTAAAGAGTCACACTTGACTGCTGCCAAGAAAATCCTTAAATACCTAAAAGGCACACAACATGTGGGCTTATGGTATCCCAGGGATTCTCCTTTTGAACTAATCGGTTACTCAGATGCAGATTTTGCAGGTTGCAAAATAGATCGTAAAAGCACTAGTGGTACTTGTCAATTCTTAGGTGATAGGTTAGTTTCATGGCATAGCAAGAAACAACAATCCATAGCTACCTCCACAGCCGAAGCTGAGTATGTAGCTGCAGGAAGTTGTTGTGCACAAGTTCTATGGATGAGGCAACAACTTAGAGATTACGGAACAATCTTAGGACCAACTCCCATTCATTGTGATAACCAAAGCGCTTTAGCCATGACTCAAAACCCTGTTCTTCATTCAAGAACCAAACACATTGACATTAGATACCATTTCCTTCGTGACCACGTTCAAAAGAAAGATATCTCCATGCACTTCATTGGAACTGACAAACAACTGGCAGATATCTTCACCAAAGCACTCAATGAACAACGTTTTCTCACTTTGAGAAGTGAACTAGGTATGATTGATTTAAACGCTTGATCATGAAGCATCATATTTTATTAGGCATATAATTTAGGGGGAATCCACTTAAGTTTTATCTCACAATATTCTTTTAAAAAAAAAATATATATATTTTTTTTACTTGATCATAACTGTAAGCGTCAATGATAAAAATTTTCAGATGCATAATCATCAACGCTCAGCTCTATGTTTGCATAAAATATTGAATGCTCAAAATATTGAAAAGTCTTTTGACTTCAAGCGTCCATTTTATCAGCTAAGCGCTGAATAGTTTATCAAAAATTTATAAAATGTTTTCGTTACAAGCCATGCATAAAATTTTCAAACTTCTTTCAAGGTCGTGGGTAGACTCAAAGGTCTATTTTGTACTCTACTCACACGCCTCTATCACATCAAACTGGCGGGTACTCAAATTTTTTAAAATGACGGTTCAGAGATAGCACGTGTTTGTGTACGTGTCAGTGTACAAACATGCGCGTGTGTTACACTCTGAAAATACCAAACGTTAATTTTTCTTTAACTCGGATGTCAAATCTTTATATATGAGAATTACCAAATGTAACTTCTCTCTTTTACACAAAACTCGCGTCCGCAGTTAATAAATTTATGGCTAAGATTCAACAGTTATTACACGTGTTTAAATCCTACTAAGACTACATAACACAAGTTTCAAAACTCTTTACTGTGTCATTTAAAACACAAACTCTGCAGAAAAAGTAACTTACTTTCTATTCACGCATATCTGCAAATCTCTCTTTATCTCTCTCAATACAACAGAAAATCTCAGTCCATCTTCTTCGTTTTAAACAAAAAAAAATGGCACCAAAGAAATCATCATCTACTTCTGCTGAAATTACCATCAAGGTAACTGAAGGTCTTGTTGTCGACTGGAAATTTCTATATGAACAAACTCAGATCAACCTGACGGACATAATGGACATGGTCGTCCAAGCTGGGCTCAAACCCTTCTTAACCCAATACTCTTATATGTTTCCTACTGAAGTTGAAACTTTCTGGAAGACTGCTACACTTTCAGAGGACAAGAAGTCCATCTCTTGTCAAATTCCCTTCTCCAAGAAGGAGTCTCCAAAGGAATTCATCCTATCTGCTTCCACCATTGCCAAGAACTTCAATTTGCCTAATGAGGGTGAGGCACTGGATTCTGTTACGTTGAAACAAATTAAGGAAGCATGGGCAATCATGAGTGCGTACGACGATGTTCCTTACACTCAGTACTTCGAGAAGAAAGACCTGGTGTCCAAATACCGGTTATTGGCTGATTTCTGCAGCAAGATCATAGAATGCCGCGTGGGAACCTTTGATAAGGTAAATCCTGTTCAATTTCAGATGATGGTTGCTATACTCTTCAACATCAAAATCAACTGGAGTGAGTACATCTTCGGACGGTTTCGGGACAGTCTAAGCGCTTCAAATAAGCCTTATGGACTCATCCTGAGTGACATCTTGTTTAAATCGAATTGTGTGTACTCGTCTGGACTTCCGTTGAATAAGTCCAAGTTGTTGGGAAAAAGGATTCTGACCAATATGTTCAATCCTCCAAAAGTTAGTGGTGCGGCTAGACCCCTATCTGAGCGGCTGGAAGAACGCCAACTGCTTGCTCAAAAGGCTGAGAGACCAGTGCCAGAGGAAGCTGTGAAGCGTCCAGCAGCAACGAAGAAGAGAGCCCCCAGAAAACCCAAAGTTAAAATTGCCGTCCCCTCTCAAAAGATTGATGAGGAAACTGATGAGGATGCCGAGGACAAGTTGCCTCTCAAAAGACGAAAGCTGGAAGGGATCATTAAGCAAATAGACTTTGAAGAACCAGCTGCTGATCCTCCCGCTCCTCCGGCTAAACTAGTTGAAGGAGTCAACATTAAGAAAATCTTTAAGCGTTCCAGGACTAGCAAGCGTCAAGCTACTCCTGAAGAGCCTGAGACAGTTGAGCCAAGCGCTCAAGTTGCGTCGTTGAGCCAAGCGCTCAAGATTGTTGAGCCAAGCGCTCAAGTTGAGTTGAGCCAAGCGCTCAAGTTGTCGTTGAGCCAAGCGCTCAAGATGTTGCTGTTGAGCCAAGCGCTCCAGAAACTGCTGTTGAGCTTAGTTCTCAGGGTAAGTTTATTTCTTCCCACAGCATTTCTATTCCTACATCTGTAGAAGATCCTGCTCTTATAGAGGATGGCTCTTGTTTTTCAGCTATAGTTCCAGCTGCTGCTGAAGTGTCCACAGATGTTCTGTTGGATGTTGACCTGACTGGAGTTGTAGCTATCGCTCAAGATGTTGCCGCTGAAGTAGCTGCAATTGAACCTGAGGAACCTGCTACTTTAACAGAGGCACGTTCAGAAGGTCAGAACGCTGCTGAAGACGTTAGAGCTCCTCGTCACTTCTTTCAACTCGATCCGCTGAAGACAATTGATCATTCAATTAACTATATGCCCCCAGCGCTCGACGAAGATTTCATTCCTGCAGGATATAATATAGAAAGATATATTGCTGCAGAAGCTGACGCTGCAAGACTGATTGACTTTGACAGCGCAATCAAAGCAACCGTTCTAGACAGACCAGGAGACAGACCTCCTAGATGTGCCGTGGATGTGGCTTACTATCTTGACAATGGCCACAGCAGACCAACTGGGTTCGCGCTAAGGGATTACAGTGTTCGTGTGTATGATCCTCTCCGTCCTAGCTTTCTCAATCCCTCAGAGTCAGTCTTGAACAGAGAAGGTTACACACATTTCCCTCAGACGGCTCACAGCCCTGAAAATCTTGCATCGGCCGTCCTCTCTGTCTATGGAAAAATAAAGAGATTCATGCTGGTGAGCGCCTTGAATCGTTGACCGATCTGCTCCAGACTGAAGCTGATGCTTACTTTGACAGCGTCTGGAATGCCAACTATCAGCCTGATAAGCACCGCTTTGAAGCCATAAGAGATATTCATCTTGAAGGTATTCGTGCTATGGTGACTGCTGGCACAGACTTCTGTATAAATGAAGTAAATTGGGTTGAAGCGTACATGGGACATAAATACACCTTCCCAGAGTTAGTCCAAGCTCCCCATCTTTTCGGCATAGGCATGCATGACAAGAAGCGTCAATTCGCCAAGTATTGCCTCCTGAAGCGTCAACAAAGACTCGGACCTGTTCTCAAGCTCCCAATTATTAGACATCAAATAGAACAATGTCTACGTCAAGAACTTCAGAGATTATCCCTCACCCCTCTTCGGTTTAATGCTCAAGCGTCTTCCAGTGGTACAGTTGGTGAACGGTGCTTAAATCTTGCTCCAAGCCACTGTGAAGAAAACTTCAATCTGATGGTAAAGATTCTATCTCCCGTATCTCTCTTTGATAAAATCTTCACTGCCAATCTCAGATCTTGGAACGGCTCAGTGATCAATTCATTCAAAGGATATCCGCTGCTCCCTTCCATTCGCAGTGAGGTACTCAATCACTATGAGTATGTTCTTTCTCTGCTTGAAAGGAATCAAGAGCTCGCTCAAGCCATTTATCCGTATCTTGAAGAGTACTATGCGGACTGTGTGCCTACACATCGACGTCCTGCATCTCTTCCCTCAGATTGCTTGATTGGATTTTCCAGAACTCACTGCACAGATTCACTATTCTCCATCGCTCAAGCGCCGTCCAAAGTTTTCCCAGATCATGTGCTGGATATCATTGGTCCAATGTACATCAGGGCCATTGATAGTCCTCTTCGCACATTTATCTCCGGTACTTGTATGTCCAGGACCAGACTCATTGAACTCTTGGATTCTACATCCACCTCTTATGCCGACTCAGCAAGCTGGAACTTCCAATTCACTGACTTTCGCCAGCCTGAGTCAACGCTTGAGGAAGCGCCTGCTGAGACATCTGAAGCGTCCAAATCTGCAGATACCAGTATTCCTGACGCTCCTGAACATGCTACCATTGATAGTGCTGAAGATACTTCCCTGGATATTCGAGGTACTGTTTTTGATCCAGCCTATCAAGTTCCTTTTGACTCTCTCAAACACTCATCACGGTTCAAGCGACCAGCTCCTCAAGCGGTTCAATCAGATGAGAGTCAAGCCTTCGGTCCCCTGCTTAAATCTGTTTTGGAGACAATTAGCGCTCAAGCTACTCAGAGTGAAGAATCTCTCCATTGGATTAAGGAAGACCTGGCAAAGATTGAAACTCACGTAATGAGCGCTCAGATTGCTCATATGCGTAGTTCAGCTCAAGCGGCAGTTGGTGAGTGCAAACAAGACTTTCAAGAAATGCAGGATGCTGCCCACGCAACCCAACTTGCCATGAAAGAAGAACTTGAAAAGCGCCTTGCAACCCTTGAGATCTCTGTGAATGACGCCACCAGCGCTAAGCTTCTTGTTATGCAGGAACGCTTCGACAAGCGTCTGGATGACATCACAGATTCCTTATCTCAGATTGCTCATCAGGTAAGTGTACTCACAAACCACTTCTTAAAATCTGATGATGGCAATAAGGGGGAAGAGAAGAAGAAAGGAGAAAAGCGGAAAGCGTCCAGTTCAAAAGTTGAAGATCCTCCGTCTCCTAAGCGTCAAATGCCTCCTTCTCAGTCTGCGCTTAATCTCCCGTCTTGGATAACTGCTCTGAAACAAAGTTCATCCGGAGCGCCCAGTAGTACACTAAGGGAACCTCCTAGAGCGTTATATCCAAACCTACCAATTCCTACAAGAGCACTGCTTGAACAGTTTGACATTCCTCTTCAGAGAACATCCATTTCAGAACCTACAGATCCACAGATCTTAGCTGAAGAAAGGAAGATGACTGATTTTAGCCAAGCTTTTCGAATCTGCCTAAGGTACATTGGTATCGACCCAACTGACTGGGATAATCACTTTAAAGTATTCAAAAAGAGACAACAAGAAGAAAACAAGCTTATCATCAACAAAGATCATGAAGCAATGATGATCTTGGAAGACAATCTGACTGAAGCTATCCGAGCTGAAATGTCCAAGCGATACAGAGTTAGACCAAGTCATTAAAGCTTTCTGATTTTACATTATCTATATTCTTGTCTCTTATATCTTTAAATATTCAGCTGTAAAAATGCTTGTAATTCTCGATAAATATGAAATGCATTTTTTTTCTTGCTGAAACATCTCGTTGAAGCGTAACTAACTTTAACTAACGTCTACTGATCAAAGCTAACTTTTACTTTTGGCTGTCTAACTCTTGAACTATAAAAGAGTAAGTATTGCCATCATCAAAAAGGGGGAAATTGTTAGGAATTTCATGTTAGAAGTTTTGATGATGACAATTAAGTTTTTGTTAGACCCCAAAAAAGTTGTAAGTTTATTTTCGTAGAAAACTTGTATAGGCTTTGAAGCGTTAGACTTGTAATAGATTTATTAGGCTTTGTTATCTTACTTTAGAGTGTTAGGCAAAATAGTCTTAGGCTGAGCGTCTGATGATTTCTGAGTGAGTTTATCAGTGGTAAAGTTCGAAGACTCAAGCGCCTGATCTCAGAAGATAGATACAGTCTCCAAGCGTCCACTTTGGCCAGCTATATCAAGCGTTACCTTATGGGACAGAAGTGATTTCACCTGAATTTACTTCTAAGTCCAGAAGGAGTTTAATGCAAATATTCTCAAAGCATTAAATACCAACGGGTATTAATTTCAAATGCATTAAATGTTGATAAGAGCATTTAATATGATAAGCAATGTCAGACGTACGGAGAAGCCACCCTATTGGACTGTCAACTATCTCAGACTGCAGCACCAACTTTCGTGCAGCAGATTTTCAGGAAAAAGGACAAAAGCTGTTCACTCGCGAAAGTGAGAGACACGCGCCAGTGCATGTGTCAAACGGACACTTTCTCCAAGAATACCTATAAATAGGACTTCAACAACAAACAAAAAAAAGGGCAACAATTTTATCAAAGCCAAATTGCTGTTGCATTAAAATCTCATTCCTTAAATTCTCAGAAAAGCCAGAAACTTCAAGAAACATCCAAATTGCTTTTCTTATATTCCTGAGACAGTCAACAAATATCTCAAACATTCTTTTTGAAGAAACCAGATTCCTACTGAGATATTACCAAGTTGTTTGAACTTCATCAAAATCAAACAAACCTTTTAGAAAATCCCATCCAAGCCTCGCGATCTGTGTGAAGTCGAAGTTGGATACTTGCATCATTTCTGGGTGAAAGAAGCAAGAGGGTTGAAGTGATTTGAAGCAGAAATCTGTGTGATCAAGGAGCTCAAGTCATCGACATCCATCTCTCCCTAATTTGTAGAAGATTCTGTGTGATTCTTTGAGAATCATTTTAGTGGATTGCCTCCAAGTGCAAAGGAGAAGAAGGACGTAGTTGGGATTACACCACCCAACGAACCTTACAAATATTGTGTTATTTATTTTTCAGTCATTTCATTCATCTATCATATCATTGCATAAGTAAAACACAATCAAAAGCTAAGCACCTAAGAAACATCTTGTGACGCTAAAACTTTCAAAGAGAAGACTCCAAAATCATTCCGCTGTGCTAACCCTGATTAAAAGAACTGAACGCTTAACCTACAAGGTCAAAGTATTCAATTCCTGAAGTCTAAGTTAACTTTATAAAACAGTCTTCATTAGACGCTTCACAAAGTCTCAAATATCTTATGTGAACGCTAAGGTGAAGCGTCACACTCTTCAAGCGCCTATCATTTCAAGCGTCCAAATACGTTTAATACGAAATCTTTTTTAAGTTGAAAAAGACTTAAGGGTCTATTCAACCCCCCCTTCTAGACCCTTTCGTATGCCACTTGGGACCAACATGACCTAATCGATATTTTGCAACAATTCAAGGACTGCTTTGCTTGGGCACATCATGAAATGCCCGGAATTAATACTAATATAGCTCGACATGAACTACCTATTAAACCAGGCTTCAAACCTGTGATACAAACACCCAGGCGTTTGTCCCCAGATCTAATGGGAGCAATTAAGGAAGAAATAGAAAAGTTGGTCGAAGCCAAATTCATTAGGCCAACTCGATACGTCGAATGGTTAGCTAACATCGTACCAGTGATAAAAAAGAATGGTAAGGTACGAATATGCATCGATTTTAGAGATTTGAATAAAGCTACTCCAAAAGATGAATATCCGATGCCAATGGCTGACGTATTGATAGATGCAGCTGCTAGACATAGAGTAATGTCCTTTATGGATGGCTATTCCGGGTATTATCAGTTGAAAATAGCTGAAGCGGATCGGCATAAAACGGCTTTCAGGTGTCCAGGATCCATAGGGAATTTCGAATGGAGGGTTATGCCGTTTGGTTTAAAAAATGCCGGAGCCACTTACCAGAGGACTATGAATTATATTTTCCATGATGTAATCGGGAAGTATTTGGAGATATACATCGATGATGTAGTGGTTAAAGCTCAAAATTACAAAGAGCATAAACAGTTTTTGGTCGAGTCATTTAAACGAATGAGACTCTTTAATTTAAAAATGAATCCTTTGAAGTGTGCTTTCGGAGTAGAAGTTGGAAATTTTCTGGGATTTTTGATACATCATCGAGTCATTGAAGTAGATCGAAATAAAGCTAAAGCGATTATCGAAGCTAAGCCTCCAAGAAAAAAAAAGGAACTTCAGAGTTTTTTAGGGCAAGTAAATTTTGTACGAAGATTTATAGCCAACTTAGCCGGAAAGACAGAAGCTTTTTCCCCTCTATTACGATTAAAAGATGAAAATGAATTTGTATGGGGAGATGAACAAAATAAAGCATTCGACGCTATCAAAAGATACTTAATTCAGCCTCCCGTGCTGATTCCTCCTCGAAAAGGAAAAAATTTAAGATTATATATATCAGCAGCGGAAATGTCAATAGGATGCCTTTTAGTGCAGGAAAATGACAGAGGCTATGAACAAGCAGTATTCTATTTGAGTAGATTCTTGAATGACGCAGAGAAAAGGTATACCACGATGGAGAAATGGTGCCTCAGCCTATATTTTGCCTCTACCAAACTAAGACATTATTTTGCTGCATACTCAATCGAAGTGGTATCCCCTACCGATATCATCAAATTCATGATAAATCAACCTTTGGTTAAGGGTCGATTAAGTAAGTGGAGTCTTAGCTTACTCCAGTTTGATTTAATCTATGTACCGCAAAAAGTAGTAAAAGGTCAAGTTTTAGCTGATTTTTTTAGCGGAACATCCATCTATAGATAAGGAGACCAAGTTCGAAATTGATATCATAAGTACTGCTCCATGGAGCCTCTATTTCGACGGGTCAAGCACTCGAGATAGTGCAGGGGCCGGGATATATATAATATCTCCGTCTAAGATAATTACTAAAATGTGTGCGAAGATCGAAGGTGATTGTACTAACAACCGAGCAGAATACAAAGCTCTTATTTTAGGATTAGAAGTGCTACGAGACATGAAAGCAAAGAATGTGAAAATAAAAGGAGATTCCCAGTTGATAATAAATCAAGTGAAGGGGATATTTAAATGTGTGAGTCCCGTAGCCATAGCTTCTTTTGCTCGAATAAACGAGTTGTTCAAATGTTTCGAGACAGTCGAAATCTCGTATGTTCCACGGGAAGAGAATCAAATATCTAATGATTTAGCCTAGTTAGCGTCGGGATATAAGGTCGATTCAAATATGTTTGAGTCAGTTATCCAACTCAAACTAAGGGTGGTCCTACCCTTTGAGCAGAGAATAGCTCGAGTACACAAAGTAGATATTCTTAAAGGGGAACAAGATTGGCGTTCTGGGATCATCGAATATCTCCAAGACCCAGCTAGGGGAACATTTTCGAATAAGCTAAAGTTGATGGCACATCATTATTTTGATGATGGGCAAGAATTATATAGGAAGGATCCTCAAGGGGTTTTGTTAAAATGTCTCGATTTAGAGGATGCATTAGTTATAATGGCAGAAACCCACGAAGGGGTATGTGGAGCCCATCCGTCAGGACAAAAAATGAGATGGTTGATACAAAGATATGGTTTTTACTGGTCGACTATCTTGCGAGATTGTATAAATTATGCGAAGGGATGTAAGCAATGTCAGAAATATGGGAAAATTTTAAGGCAACCGACCGTAGGTTTAAATTCCATAATAAAACCCTGGCCATTTCGAGGGTGGGCCATGGACATAATCGGAGAAATTAAACCAGCTTCATCAAAAAAACATAAATACATATTAGTAGCCACCGATTACTTTACCAAGTGGATTGAGGCTAAACCTTTCGAAAGTATAAGTTCAAAACAAGTGGTCGAGTTCATTAAGGAGTATATTATTACCAGATTTGGTATTCCAGAAATCATAACTTTCGATCAGGCTAGAGTATTTAATAGTACAGAAATACTCGAATTTCTGGAACAATTCGGAATAAGATTAATCAATTCGACACCTTATTATGCCCAAGCAAATGGCCAAGCTGAATCGTCAAATAAATTAATCAAAAATTGCGTCTCGAAAATGATAAGCCAGAATCCAAAAAATTGGCACGAATTGTTAATCGACGAAATTTGGGCGTTAAGGACGATCAAGAAGGACAGCCTAGGAATATCTCCTTTTCAATTAGTATATGGACATGAAGCAGTAATTCCTTTGGAGATCAATATCAAGTCTAGACGAATACTCAAACAAGCAAGACTTTCAGCCGAAGAATATACCGAAAACATGAATATCGAAAAATTAGATCATGAAATCTTGCAAATACAAGCATTGCAACAAATAGAATTTCAAAAGAGTAGAATTGAAAGAAGTTATAATAAGAGAGTAAACGCAAGATCTTTCGAAGTAGGAGATCTAGTTTGGAAAATGATTTTACCAGAAGGATCAAAAGACAATTTTTATGGGAAATGGTCAGCTAAGTGGGAAGGACCATTTCTAATATCAAATAAATTATCTGGGAATGCTTTTGAACTCCAATGGACGAATGGAGATAAATATGGAAAAGCATTAAACGCGAGATATTTAAAAAAGTATACACCAAGTATATGGAAAGAAAACGAAACCATGATATTTAAAAGATTACCCGAAATGGGTAAGAATTTTTACAATAACAAAATATAAAAAGTAGCATCATTCGAAAATGTACTAAGATTGAAGAAAAAACAACGAATTTGACAAAACATCTAACGATGAATCGAAGGCATCCCTTTCGAGGACGGCGGGCTTGGCTATTTCTTCAAGTTCAAATGATAGAGCTGCAATCTGGTCGTTCAGAGTTGAGATATTCTCATTGACTTGGTTGGCGGATTGAACTAAGCGGTCCCGTTCGAGTTGAAGATCAGCGATATGGGCGTCGAGAGCAGCAACTCGAGCCATGTAACTGTCACGGGAACCTTCTAAGATGGTGACCTGGCCACGAAGTTGATCTAGGTGTTGGGTGTGACTCGAAGAAACGGCTTCGGTAAAAGGGTTGATGCCCTGATCCGCTAAAGAGTGAAGGCGAGCAAGGCTATTCTCGAAAACTTCACGAGCGGCTTGGAACAGAGGCAGCCAAGTACTAGCCATTCTCGAAGCCGCTTCATCAAGAAGGAAACGAAGTTCCGACAATAAGTGAGGATCATTGAGATTATGCCTTATGTCCATAAGGTCTTCGTTTAGAGCGACTTGAGAAAATACGGTCGGTGCTACATTGTCGAAAGAAAGAAAATCACGGAGTTAGTATGTTAAACACCAGAATGAAATAGAACATTGTGCATTTCGACGAAATAAATCTATACCTTCAGCCGGGGTAGCCATGACCGGACTAGGTGAGATAGCCAACGGAGAGATATTAGCAACCTCTTCTATTCGTACTGAAGAGGAACGAGGAGAATCCAGGGTAGGCTGAAATTGCGATCCGAGAGCAAGGTTCGTGCCAATTCTGTGAAAAATAGCAGAGTCCATGACAATGGTGGATATTCCCGCTGTAGTACCAATTGAGAATCGCACCGAAGAAGGTAAACTAGGCATGCCTGGAGGATCGAGGAACAAGGTTATTCAGGAAAATGAAAAATTACGTTGGTAAAAATCTGCCTAAATATGAAGTGTGGACATGATAAATTGTCTTACCTGACGAAAGAAATCTCGAGACGTTGGGAGCAGTGCTCGTAGTAATCTCGGAACTGGGGCCTGTTCTCTCGAAAGTGTCACTTGATAAGTTTTCTAAGGAGAAACACAACATCAAGACAGGGTAGAGTAACAAAAGCCCATTCATGATTATACAGCACGAGAAAAGCATAAAGGGGTTAACCAATTCAAGGGAATATATGATACTTTCAAAAATACCTGAAGAACGGCCTATCTCGAGGGGGTCTCGATGAGTCTCAGAATGAGGTAAAGCATCTTCGAGGATAGGCGAAGACGGTCGGAGGTCGAAGTCAGGTGAACCCTCTTCAAGAATGGGTTCGAGGATATTTTCGACACCAGCCCCAATAACCGGCGTCTCCTTTTCGAGATCAGAAGTTCCACTCGAAGAGCCTACATGAGAGATGTGAATAAGCAAATATCGAATGAAGAATTAGTCTACAATTTACGAATGAAAGCTAAGGATATTTGAGTAATTACTTGATTCACCGGAAGTCTTTTGCATACGTAAGCGTTTCCTGGATCTGGGTTGAAGAGCGTATTGAGCTGCATCGTCGTCATCTTGCTCTTTTTCTTCTTCGTTAAGTGTTCGAGGGGGTACTTCTCGAGAAATAGAAGATGTAGGCTCCCTGATGGTAAGAGCACTTCGTTTTCGGGTAACGCGCGTAGGGACGAAAAATGGCTCAGTCGGAACAGATGATTCTCGAAGGGCTTGAGACAGTGCCGCCGCTTCTCGGACTTGGGGGTTGTCTCGCTCAAATCTCCACCCCAAAGTTAAATCATAAGGAACGATGTAATCATCATCCTGTAAGAAAGAGTATCAGAATGAATCCTAACTATTGTAGTCGAAGATTATAATAGTATATGAAAGTTACCTGATTCGATAAGAGATTCGAAAGATGAGCCATGTCCACCGTGCCAGCACACATTCTGGTGATATCTGTAATCTGCTTACGGATGATTGGTCTCGAATAACTGCGTGTTAAAACCTTGTTCCAAAAGTCTGCGAAACATCTCTCGACTCGGATGATTCTGCAAAAAATAGGAACAAAACATGGCGGAATCTGACTAGAGGCTTGGTTCCGAATAAGAGCTTCAACTTTAGCCCTTTGATGATTTGCAATATGAAATTGCCTACTTGACCAAGGGCGATTCATAGTGCCCAAGAATGGTAAAGAAAAGCATTGGGTTACACCAAATTGCCGCGCGCATAGCTGCAAAATAAAGATGGTTTAAACAAAACTCAGTTGTCGAACTGTTTGCTCAAAAATCAAAAATACTTGAAGGAAGCAAGCTCGAAGAACAGCTCATTCGAGATCTGGTAAATTTGAAGTCGAACCTGTTCGAAATCAAGCAATGCTCGAAACCAAGATGCTCGAGACCAAGCAGGCTCGAAATCAAGCAATGCTCGAAATCAAGCATGCTCGAGCTCAAGCATGCTCGAAATAAGCATGTTCGAGATCAGGGGATATTCGAGATCAAACATGTTCGAGAATAAGGATATTCAAGAAAGCTATTTTCGAGATTAAGCGTGCCCGAAATAGGTATGTCCAGAGTTAGCATATTCGAAATTAAGCATGGAATGAGATGCTCGAAGTTGAACATGTTCGACATCGAATATAACAAGGTTATAAAGTTTGTCATATTTATACTCAAAACATATTTAGCATACCTGAGGGTTGTAAACTTCAACTCCGGGGACATTATCTGCATATAGTAAATCCCGGGATGACAAAATAGACCTCCAGTAGGGATGATCGTCTATGGAGGAGTCTAGCGAATCAATCGTTAACATCCAATTGGGTAGAGCAGTGTGCGACCAATGATTTTGGGCTTGGTCATGCCTTGTTTCGAAGAAGGGGCACCATGTGGAAACATAGAGCGGATTATAAATGGCGCTCAAAACTTCGAGATACGACACCTTCTCGAGAGGAACTAATAAGTTTATAGCGGCCTCCCCATAGCAAACCCATTTCGAAATTGGTTCGAGCCGGAAGTTGGAGGGTTTTTTCGACGATTGTCGTTGCTCAACCGATTTTTCGAACGATTTTATAGTCCTGATATACAATAGCTCAGGGTAATACAGAAAAGACCAACATGTCAATAACCAAAGGGGGCCGGATAATTTGTGAGCATTCGAAGGGTCATTGCTCAAATTAAACATCATACGGTAAAAGTGAGATAGCATTAGCGGAGCCAGCTCGATGGGCCCCATGGTGACAGCAATATTAGCAGACAAAGTAAAAAAGGTTTTATTCACCACGCAACCGGCATTCATAAACAACCGGGAGAAGACGAAATTTAAAAATAAAACCTCTTCGAAGGGCGTCGGTGGATCGTCACAATTGATAAAGAATTTGACTAAGGCAGTATAAGCGATATTTGCTCCCTTTGATTTACCATGATGTTTTAGCCAATTTTCGGTAGATAGTAAGAGAGCTCGAGAATTAGGCAAAGGTTCACCCGTAGGAAGACTCATGCCCGTAGGGGAAAGGCCAGTAATTAGAGCAACATCTTCCAACGTAATTGTTTGAAAACCACGAGGTAATACAAAATAATTATACGAAGGATGCCACGAATACGCAAGGGCATCTGTTGTTACCTGCTCGAAAGGGATGATTGGGTAACAGGCTATTCGAATGAGCCCAAGAATTCGGTTACCTTCCCATTTGTTATGAAGATGATGCAACTTTTCGAACCAAGGATATGCATCGATGGCCCCGATCCATCCATTGATGGGTTTGGTCTTATTCGTCCACTCATATTTGTCCTCCACCTTACATTGAAAAAGAGGGGCATCACCCTCCAAAGTGGGCCAAGTACCGAGTAAATCCGGAACACCATCCTCAGAGGATTCGAATGCCTCGGATTGAAATCGAGGCCCGAGCCCAACATGGTTGATAGATTGACCTCGACGATCGCGGACCCAAGGCTGTATGATATGGGTAGACCCTAGAGTCGAAATCTTCACATCACTGTAGTAAGCCTCGAAATTCTTGATGATTTGATAGAGATCTTGGGCATCTTCGCTACCCAAAAGAGTTGCTCGAGCCACTAGATGCGAAATAGCATGAGAGTTAGACATACTCGAAAATGGTTCGAAAAGGTTGTCGAGAAGAGATGGAAGGGGATTTCGAAGAATAAGGAATTTTCGAAAGAGAGAAAGATAAAGAAGGAAGATGATGAATAGTTGGAGAAAGAAAATAAAGTGAAGGATGATAGTGATGGCTAAGAACAGGAACAAGATATTTATAGGGCTCTAGGTGTTCGATCACGAAAAGACACTTCTATGCAGAACAGAAAGAGGGAAATTTCAATCGTTTTTACCCGTTTAAAAATACGAAGAGGCTCTTACAGAAAGATGACCAAAAAACGTAAATAAAAAGAAGGGAGGTTTTAAAACCCTGATCACGAAAAGGTGCTGGGAAAAGGAACGAACACATTCGTCATATCATTCACGAACCCTTTTGAAATGAAACAATGATTAATAAGGAGACGTGTACATTAATATACATGAACTCGAAACGTTCATATACATTAGGGGGGCATTTGTTTACACTAAAAATAAAATAGGTTGAAAGACCTAAGAAGGCCCAAAGTGAAAGACCTAAAACAGGCCCAACAACGATTAATGGGCCCAAAAGTTTAAAAGGCTAAGCCCATCGTAAAAACAATAAACCAGGTCTGATAAAGTTAGAGTCAAAAGCCCGACAATAATTTTCCGCCAAAACAAAAGGATTTTTAAAAAAGAGAAGTTGGAAGCAGTTCTCGACGGTTGAAGAAGCAAGCCCACGACGCAGAAGTACAAAAGCGGGAAAGAAGAGAGAGAAGAGCATCATCAAATCAAAGAACAACTTATTTTTCTCTCTTATCATAGGAGTAGGCGTAAATATAATTAGGAGTAGTTTGTAGTGTAGATTTGTTCAAGAATTGCTGGATCCAATCCCGAAGTTATACCAGTGTTTCATTCATCTGTAACTAGCACGAATTGAAGACTTTTATGGAGGTATAGATTACATGCTTTCAGATTTCATTATTTAACAGTAATTTGTATCTTGACCTGAGTTTTCTATTCATTTTCATCGTTTTAAGAAAAGAAGATTCTCATGTAGGTATAGAATTATTTTGTGTCAGATTTAAGTATCAGAGAAATAATTCTTACCTGTACTTGAATTGTTCTTTTATAGTATTATTGTGTCATTCGAAGAAGATACATATTTTCATCAATTGCGGTCCGAACAACTAATTTAAACAACACATCGAAGTGTTAAATTCTGAACCACCGTCTAGCGTATCGAACTCGAGCGCGGGGGTTGAAAGATAATTCTAAGTGGAGAATTATCACGGGCTTGGAACGACTATTCGAAATCCTTCCCTAGTCTAGATTGTTTTTTTTTACGAAACACCGGGTTCTGAATGCCTTGAGTAGAAGCCTACTTTAACTTCGTTTTGACATTTAACTTTTGAAAGTTAGGGTATATTTACTGACAAAATTACTTAAAGTTGAGCGAGAATGTACTTATCTGTCAAAAAAAACATTTATGCTCTCACTCCTCTAGGTAGTAAACATGCCTGCAAAAAAAATACCTTTGAGAAATACTGGGAACCATTTTTCCTTACCATCATATTGTTGTGAATCCTGGTTTATGCGCAGCTTTTACGAAAACATATCCAGATTCACAATCGGATCATCTTTGGGTTTTAATGATTTTATTAATAACAAAAAGATGAAATCAAATTTCATCTAATTACCAACCTTTTTGTTGAACGAAATTCTTGATCTACCGGGGAGCAGCAATTGTATAACTCCTGCCTCTAGTATCACGCAGGAATAAGCTTAAAGAAAAATCCACCTCCTCTGACTTCCTAGAGGCCGACGGCTACTGAAGTGGGGGAGAAAGTTTTTTCTCTTCTTCTTTCTTTGCTGTCAAGTCAATTGTGAGAGACTTGTATTATTGAACTAGGTATTTAGATATATATATATATATATATATATAAGGAGTGATGGGCTTGGAATTAATTAATTCCATGAGCCCATCAATCTCCTCTAATACACACCTATCACCATTCATGTGGACTAAGTTGACTTTCAACTTAGTCCAATTATTAATTAAGCCCAATATATTTTAATTCAATTAAAATATAATATTAATTAATAATCTTCTAAACTAAATAATCTAAATATTAATTCAGCATAGGATGATTATAATAAATAGACCTAATTATTTATTATTAATAATTTATTTCCATTAATCTAATTAATAAAAAAAATTAATTTGTCCATCAAATGACAAATTACCTAATTCATGTATTTGACAACGAAAGAATTTTCTTCGCTCAATTCCTTTAAAGCGCGACTCTCTAGGTACGTCTCAATAGGCATTGACAGGAAACCAAGGATGTGAGTATCACCTAGCCAGTCTCGTGGACACACACCGAATCCGAATTGAGATCAAATATTGTAGATCAATACGAACCTTTAGGTCATAGACACCCTATGAGGCTATGAGTATATATAAGTCATTCACTGTAGCATCCCGATCGAGTGAGTTCTGTTAGTGTTATGCTCTCAAATTCCATAGATAATAGAATTATAGGGCATTAATTTGTAATTAAACAATTTGTTTTAATAAAAAGAATGTTATGTTTTTTTCTTATAGGCATTTGTAAGGTTTTATAAACAACGGTATCTCCTTGATACTGAGGCGAATCTTCTACTTCCTATGGGTTAGGAAGATTGCCACTAAAAGAGTTCGATCCTTAATATCTAAATTGGTTCGCACGTCGAAGAGAGTATTGACTGGACATCAATACTGGATAGAGCCTTGTATGACATAAGTTTTGATAGGGAAGTGCCAGTCAAACACTATGAGTATGTTAGTGGGAACTTCTGCCATAGATGCATCAGTGGAACTGATGAGTTCGAACATGGCTTGCATCAGTTCTGTTACATGGGTTTCATTCTATGACAGTCAATGACAGAATTGATAAGTTGTGATAGGTATGCGTGAACCTTAGACCTGAACAATTACGTTGAAGATGTGCTTGTGACATCAAGTCTGTCATTAGAGAAGTTAGATCCAATTCACCCGTTGGTGTGATTGACCTCGAAGTGCGGCTTGATGGGCAAGTAGCAGTCTTAACTGATTAGCAAAATGGGATTTATTTTCTCATAAGTGAATGAGCATGTATCCAATGCTGTCATGAATGAGTGAGGTCAAAATTCTTTGGCAAAAGCAATTGAGATACTTATGTTGGACATAAGAGTATACTCAATGACCTCGTTACATTATGAGCTATGCATATGATCAAGTATTGTGAGTTTGACTGAACCGTGACTCTCACTTAATTGGGACACAAGAATAAGGGGTTTATACTCGTACGGTATTCACAGCGCAAAGGTTTGGAATGATTCTATTTCACTCGTTCTCAATTGGGTTGCGATGTGGGCCACGTGACTGTCTAGGTGGTACCCACGTCCTTTTGGGTCCCTTCCATTTGCCTTTTGAGACGAACCTAAATAGTCGCGCTTAAATGAATTAAAAAGGAAAAACATTGGTTTAAGAATTGAGGGTTTTTTTTTTTTTGGTATTTGATGCCATAAATTGATTAATTAGTCATTGGATGATTAATCATGTTAATGTGTTAATTAATTTTTTTGAGAAATTAATTATAGAATTAATATGAATTAATTACTTATTTAATTATTTGATAAATATTATTAATTAAATAATTAATTAAAATTGGACCAAACATATGGACTAGACCAAGGGGGTAGTACACACCCATTTGGGCGTCCACTTTGGACGCATAGGGCCTTGGTCTTCAAGGGTTAATTATTTTCTTGTGTTGTATAAATATTACTTAGTGGAAATAATTAACCCTAGCCTCCATCATTAGCTTTCTCTCCAAGTCAAGAAAACCCTACCTCTCTCTCTTTAGCAGTCCAAGGAAAAAAAAAGAAAGGATTTTTCGCTTTGAATTCCGGTGTGGTGATTTAGAGGCAGTGGCTGATTCGCTGCTTGGAATAGGAAGCTAGAAACTATTTCAGAAAATCCAAAAACTCGAAAAAGGTACAAATTTTCTATCATGGATTGAAAATGTGAAATCGAAGATGAACCACCTTGAGAAAAAAATTTATTCTGCTGCATTTTATGTTAAATAACCAACAGAGTCATGGATTGTGTTAAACTCATAGGACTCGATGTTGTGCTCAATAAATCATAGTAAGATGAAATTACTAAACTACTCTTGTGTACCATACACAAGTTAGTTTTCCTGCTTTGGTCAAAGACATATAATTTTATTTACCTATGATCGTACAAGATGTTAACTCATTTAGTACCTGAGTCAGTGAATCTCATATTGGTGATCACCGAACAATTACCACTTGTCTATCTGAACCGCACTTCGAGGTTGATCCCACCAAAGGGTGAATTGGATCTAACTACTCTAATAAATCGTTCAGTGTCACTAGTCCAATCTTCGTGCATCCTCAAGTCTAACACACACACTAACGTGACCAGTAATTCAATCATTCATAGTCACCGAGTAATTATCTTTTGATTGAATTACGGCGAGCCATGTTCGAATATATCAATTCCATTGATATATCTAAGGAACAAGATCCCACCATCTAAAGTGACCGACTGACACTCCTTGTCAAAACTTACGTCATATAAGTTGGTCATAATGTCCAATTAAGACTCTTCGACTTGCGAACTCTAGTTTACGTAATCAAGGAACCGACACTTCTAGTGTCGATCTCCTCGAACCATGAGGAGAACAAGCTCCCTCTTGATTACTCGGGACTTATTTGTTCAATACTTATATTAATGTCATCAAGATTGATATGAACAAAACAAATGCCTTTATTGATTAAAGAAAGTTCATACAACATAAAACTAAATGCCCTAATAATCTAATTCCTCTATGGCATCGAGGCATGATCCTAACACATATAAAGACTGAAGCCATTCGTTATCTCTCAATTCATGATCATTACTCATTTCTTCCCAAACTTGTTCAAATTCACTCATTCTTACTGAATTGTAAACAGTTGCTTCCAGTGCATGCTTAATCGACTTATACTCATTATATATATTCAAATTTTGTGGCACTTTTGCATTATATGTCATAATCAAAGACAATGACGAGTGCATGGGGACACTTGAGCAATTGCTATTTAAATAGCTTTGCATTGATCATTTATTATAGCAACTAGAGCTCGACCATCCATACAAGTTAAAACATGCATTAAACAACGAAACAAATGACTTAGTTGTTTCATTTTCTAGATTGCCAATGATTGTTGACTCCCACAAAAGGTGCAGGTGTCATATTGTACATACTGTTAGATATGTGGCATCGAAAGTAATGGCTTCCCAAAAAAATTCATATGCAACTCTAGACTTTGCATCGCCCCAAAATATTATAGTTTTTAATCGTGCTTCATCATCAAAATCAATTAAATAAAAAAATGATTTTTCATTTGCATATGACAGAAATAATCATACATAGCATGAGCATCTCCTTGAACTAGCTTTAGACGTTTATAATTAGCAACATAATTTTAAAGTCTTTTTTATCCAATTATAACTTCTCTGGACCTCCATCTTGTACAATAAAGGAATTGTAAGTCCTGCTAATAAGAATCCTGGAATAACAAATCAACTCAATTTGTTGTTATGGATTTGCTCATATTTTTTTGAGACTTGTAAAACCGCACACTAGATGACGGTAATATTATGACTTTGATCTAGAATAAATTCTGTAACTATCCTCTTTCGAAGCTTACTTACCTTGACATTCATCATTGCTTGGCAATAAGTTTTTTTTTCTGGTCTAGAGTTATTCACTTCATTGACTTCCATAAATCCTTGGTGGACACAACAAATTACAACACCTTAGTTTTTCTCACAATTTGTTCCTTTATAAGAACTCTTCACTCTAACCCCGAATTCCAAATTTTCGCATGAAGGTTATAGAAATCATCATCATAACACTCAAATTCCATACCTACACAAGGTGAAATTGGTATTGTCTTTGTGGGGTTAATATTTTATCAATCACCAATCTCAATGGATTCATGATTAATCGACATGTTTTCCAACAGAAAAATATATATAGAGCTATATGATTAGTAAGCATACAAATTACGATTATAGTTAAATTATAATTGAATAAAAAATGATGAGAAAAATGTAAAACAAATAGAATTCAATACCTTAGTAATATTCAAAAGAGAAGAAAATTTGGAAGTTGTTGCATGCCAAATTGGATTATTCTATCTTCTTTTATTATTATTTTTTAATGTAGACATGTTCTTTGAAATGAAGCACAATTCAGATTGCACATGCTGAATGTCATGTTTGAGTTATAGTAGAAGTATAACATGTTTTTAGATGTGGGGTCAATTTAAAAAGGAAAAAAGAAAAGTTGAAGTGAATTTTAGTAGATATTTAATTTACAAAGAATATGTCAGCCGCAATCTCACAGATTTTTGTGAGAGTAGTGGTATTGTATTTTAAAATGAAAAGTAATAAATAAATTTCAATTGGATTTCCTATTCGCTTTCCTCCACTATATGCATATGAAACATAACTCATCAGTATAAATCAATTAACTAATTAATTCTTCAAGGAAATATATATTTTTTTGACTAAATTACTATTATGTGTTGAGTAAAAAGTTTGATCATCTGGTTCTTGTTGCACATACAAGAAAGTATATAAATTCGAAATACAAAAGTATAAATATAAAAATAATTTTTTATACAGTAATGGTTCCAAATTCATTTTGCAAAATATGCTAATCTGGTAAATGCTTTATCTTCCACGCATCTATTGGTAAGTTAATTTCTTATATTTGCATGATTTATATAAATTGTGAATTTCATGATTTTCACATAATTGAATTGAATAAAGACTTGTCTTTGTCCATAGCATATATTGCTAGTCTTTCCTCTGCCAGTCTCGTTGATCCGCAATCACTGGCTTGTAGAGTCTTTTAAAGAAGAAAGGTTTCTCTCTTGATCTCTCATTCATTCCATGATGGAAAATACATCAATATGTGGGCCATATTATTTCTTGCATTACTCCCCTTGCCCATACCTCATGAAGTCTCATACACCTACTTGGCAATTTCTCCTTTCCACAAAAGTCTAACTATTATTAAAAATATTTAACAAAACATATATACATGTCTTAAGAGATGAAACACTAATGCTGAGTTCCAGTAACTTTCTAAATTTAAATACATGACCTATTTTTGTTCCAAGCATATTAATCATTTTCTCGACTAACTAATATATTAGGACTAATTTTTTCATACATAAAACACACATCGAATCAAAATGAATGTTAGTAAGATTTTGATCGAGTAAAAATATGTTTGGCAGCTAAGTTGTCATGCCCCAAGACTAGATCCTTTATAGGTCAAGATTTTTTAAAACTCGTTATTTTTGATGCATTCATAATCAACAAGATCATAGGGTCTCTCAGAAAACTTAACCCTAAACAATTCCAGGCATAAACATAAAGCAAAACAAAAATAAAAAATCGGTAGTAGTAAAAATAATTTTTCAACATTAATACTAACTATTGTTATACCTATTCTGCAAATGTAAATTATAATGGACATTGATCAAATCATCCAATCTGTGGTGCTCTAACCTATTTCTCTTCTTAGTGTGAATGCGCTAAAAAGCACTCTAGCTGCACTCACACGAAGAAACTCTTTGACTTAATATTCTAATAGCTTACTTTTGTAACCTTGGAGCATTGGTAACGGAAGATCTCCATCATTCATCTAGCAGAATAATATAATTCAATGATGAAGTGAGAAAAAAAAGGTGAAAATAAATAATAATACAAAAATAAATTAAGCTATGAACTAATATAACCATGATGAGTTAAACTATCAATGGTCAAAGCAGTTGGTCTCGCAACGCTCTTTTGTCCATCCGTAAAGGTCAAGATCTATTCATATATTTTTGAATTTTCACTCTCAACCTTGCTATCTAAAATGTACAACAATCCACTAAAAATCTCTGGATTCTTACAAAAATATTCTTTATCATACTTAGATTTAGAAAATATGCTTCAACATGCAGACTTTTACACAAGATCCTACCTCTTCTTGCATCAATGAATGTCAAGATATGGTTGATATAATCTCTGTCTGTTACTAAAAAACTCTTTGATACCCTTCCTTGCCCTATACATTCCTTTATAAACATAACACATTGTCGGCTTCTCATCAGAAACACAAATATGAAGTAACCGTTAAAGTGGACCTCCAATTCTCACAACAATAATTTTCTTATTCCAAAATCTTTCATCTAAAACTATTTGCTCAACAAATTTTGCTTTGTCTTTATTCAAAAATCTTTTGAACTCTTGAGACGTTACCATAGCTTGCAAATCCGACTTCTGGTCATTTAAACTTTTCAATGCAATAAATGTAGTGGCAAAGCTATTATCTATAGGACAAATAATTTCCTTCCATCCTTCTCTATTCCTTAATCAATTGAGAGGTTATTTGTTATTATAGACAAAACATGCAACTCTATAAACAAATGTAGCCAAATTATTATTATTATTATTATTATTATTATTATTATTATTATTGGTGAGAGTAGACAAAGTATTAACACGAGGCAGTTCACAAACGTCTCAACTTATGCAATGATCAGCACAACGTGAGCAAGTGATGGTTGGATATCTATTACAGGGTAAATGTCACATCGTTTCATTGTTTGAGACTATATAAACCACATTACACACATAAATCATTTTCAATACTTCGACAAATAACTTACACAATTTTTTTCGCATTTACCTCAATTCAAGAAGCATAAACACACTTAATAAATGAGATCCAAGTAGGACAATAAACTAAAAAATTGATTAAGGGCTTTTGCCTAGCTTCTCTCCATCCATCATGCATTACGCTACAATTAGTTACTATCTACTTCTAAAAGAATCAACAATCAATTCGACATATTTTTTTAGCATCTTTAGAAGAGTGACTCGCAAAGCATAATAACAAGGTACAATATGACCATGACCCATGAATGCAACTTTGCTCATGGCAATTTTTTTAAAATAGAAATAGAATTGCAAGCATTCAAAGGTGTACATGCATCATAAAACTGCACAGCAAGTAACATATCAATTTCACGCCTTTTTTCTCTGCTTTGTAAAGTAGCCTTAATAGTAGGTTGCGAGGCATCAAGATTACTACTTTTAAATGTAGATTGTAGGTTGCGTTTTTCTCTTCCTGTAGGATGTAGATTGCATATTATTGTGACCTCCCCATTGAGTTGGTTGATGGGTAATATCTTGAATGTCATTATCAACATTAAGCCATGTATAGTTGCACCTAATCTCATATTTGGCTAGTTTGGTTGAGTTTTTAAGGCACGGTCAGGGTTTTGCATCCCTTGTTGGTCTTCTATAACATTCAGGAACATGAAAATCATCCATCGGGGGCCCCATCTTCACTGTATTATCATTAGATTGGGAAGAATTCTCCATGTGAGGATCTCCAACAGCCACGCTACTTAAAGACTCACCTACTGAGCCAAATGCAAAGAAAGATTGTAAGTATTCTGCTCGTAAGTTCTATAATAGGGTAAAAGGCATAATGCACTCTCAAAAAGGTGCCTTTTGGCACTTTCCACCCCCCAAAAATAAAAACACACACATATTTGACTTACCTTGAGAATTTTGAGCAGTTAGCGTAGCTAGCAGATCTAGATCTTGAGCAACTGCTGGAGCTGGCAGATCCACGGCTGGCAGATGTGGATCTTGAGAAGTTGGCTGAGGTCGATCAGGAAGAAGGAACCTACCAAGAATAATAAGAAAAATAATTCGAAGGCCTTATGAGAGATTCGACCATCGGTCTCGGAGAATTTTTTTGTCATTCCATTTTGTTTGACTATGCTACTATCAACTACCACATGTCTGGTCAGGCTCGTCGTCAACTTAGGATTAAAACTATGGATTTGTCCAAATTGAAACCAATAAAAAAATTGGAAGAATATGAGAAGTCTAAAGGAGACCACCTCCACCGAGACTTGATGGTTCACTATGCTAAATGCATAAATGAATGGATTGAAGTAAGATACGATTCATACATAAGCTACTTAGCAGATCGTAATTCAAATAAATGGGCATTCTCATAAGGCCACCGTATCACATCCTATGATATTTTAAATACTAAAGTTAAAGCATAAAAAATAGAATAAAAAAAGAAACAAAACTATAAAACATACCTCTGCAATCACCTCTTGAAGAACATCTTTCTAATCCATAACCCATTGGCAATTCATGAAGCACGCTTGCATTGATGTGTTACAGCCCCTAAATGCAAAGGTTGCAACTTTACTCATGGGATTTTTTATGCAATAGAAACAGAATTGCAAGCATTCAAAGGTATACATGCATAATAAAACCCACCGCAAGTAATACATCAATTCCACACAACAAGAAACAAGGGAATGCCCACATATTTGACTTATGATCTTTTAAGTCACTTATGTATGAATCGTATCTTCCTTCAATCCATTCATTTATACACTCAGCATAGAGAACCATCAAGTCTCGGTGGAGGTGTCCTTGTTTTGACTTTCTCACATCCTTCTAGTTTTTTCATTGGATTCAATTCAGACAAATCCACAATTTGAATCTAGAGTTGACGGCGATCTTGGCCGGGCATGTGGTAGTTGATGGTAGCATAGTCAAGCAAACTGGATTAACAAAAGAAAATTCTTTGAGACGGATGGTTGAATCTCTCATAAGGCATCCATATCAAATCCTACGATATTTTAAATACCAAAGTTAAGGCATGAAAAATAGAAATAAAAATATAAAACATACCTCTACAGTCAACTCTTGATGAACATCTTTCCAATCCACAACACAATGGCAGTTCATGGATCGCACTTGCATCTATGTGCTCCAACCCCTAAATGCAGAGCTGCAACTTTACAGGTGGCAATTTTTTTCATATAAAAAGAGAATTGCAAGCATTGAAAGGTATACATGCATCATAAAACCACACAATAAGTAACATATCAATTTCACACCTTTTTTCTCTCTTTTGTAAAGTAGCCTTGAAAGTAGGTTGCGGCCATGAATATTACCACTTTTAAAGGTAGGTTGTAGGTTGCACCTTTTTCTCTTCCTTAAAGATGTACGTTGCATATTATTGTGACCTCCCCATTGAGTTGGTCTATGGGTAATATCATGAATGTCATTATCAACATTAAGGTCATGTATACTTCCACCTAATCTCATGTTTGGCTAGTTTGGTTGGTGTTTAAGGCATGGTCGAGGTTTTGTTGGTCTTCTATAAGATACAGGAACATCAAGATCAGCCATGGGGTCTACAGCCTCTCCGTATTATTGTCCATGTGAGGATCTTCGACAACCACTCTTCTTGAAGACTCACCTACTGAGCCAAATGTAAAGAAAAGGGTGTTTGCATACACAACTACTTATGGAAAAACAGAAGTGGGTTGTGTTTGCAAACATAAGCAAAAAGTCTAAAAAAGCTACTGCGGAGTGTTTGCAATTAGAAACGATTATCAATTAAGTTGTTTGATAAAGTACAATATTGCCCCTAAAATGAAAAAATTCGTATTTTCTAGAGGACAAAAATGAAATAAGAATTTTAGTTACAAGTAATTGAATCAAGCACAAATAAGAATAAAACATGAAATTGCATTGCACATAAAATAAAGATTGATATAGTATTAATAAGCAAAAGAAAGACTTAGACAATGTTTAGATGTGTTTCCAAACCCAATTTGGTCCAAAAATTTAGCCCAATTGTGTTTGGTTAAAACAATTTTGGGCAAAAAATATGTTACTTTTTTTGTCAAAAAAAACACAATCATTATTTATTTTCTATCTGCAGCCCAAGAGGTATTGTCTCCCTACTTTTATCTCTCTCTCCTCTCCTCTCCTTGCCCGTGTGCCTTTCTCTCCCTCTCTCTCTCTCTCCTCTCCTTCTGCGTCTCTTTCCCTCTTCCTTTTTTATAATTTAGTATGATTTTTTTATAGTATAAATTTTCTTGAATTTCTTACAATATTTTACCGTTAAGACTTAGAATAGAGGAGATTTAATTTGCTAGTAATTTAATCGTGAGAAACAGTGTTTAGACAATCCAGATTGAAATTTGTGTAGTCTTCTTAGGTAAAGCTCTCAATTTTTATTCAAATTAGTTATGGTTAAAGTGATTGTGTTCATATATCTATATCTATATATATTTGTACATATTTTTTTTAAGTTTTACTAATTTTTTATTTGTGTGCCTTTGTATAATTTTTCTCATGACTGATTTTATTGTCCGATTTTTTTTGTTTGACTGTGTGTGTGGGTTGACAAATACATGTGTGTGTTATCCATGTGTAGTTTTGTGTGTTTTCTCATTGCTGATTTAGTTTAATAATTTGTTATTAAACTAAAAGTGATTGAGATTGTGCAAATGTGATGAGTGATTTTAATGGTAAATGTGTTGATAGCTTTTGAAATATGCACACACACACACACACACCCCTATATATATATATATATATATATATATTATGAAAGTAATTCGTGTTCATTTACTTAGTTGTAATGATAAAAAAAAAACATTAGTTGTATATTCTGATATTACATGAGTTTTATGTTTTGGCTTACGTTGGGTCTGACAATATATTTGTATTAGACAATATGTCTGACAATATATGTGTATGTATAATGTGGTTTTAGTTGTATGTTTCTAACATAAGTTGTCTGATAAAGCTACAATATATTTTTTTTAGTATATATGTTTTAGCTGTATGATTCTAACACAAGTTAACTCATAAAGCTGCAAATTTTGGTTGCACTAATTTTTATCATTTATTGTGCACTTTGATAAGTTTCTTGTAGTTTTGTGATCTTCCCCACCCCAGTTGGAATGCATTATTCTTCACTGTACTTGATATTTTCTTACCTCTACTAGTTTTTCTACAAAGTTGTAGTTTCTATTGTTTCACACCACATTTATATTCCTTTAATTTAAATGCACATTTATCTCTTTTACATACAACTTGCACAATAATTTATTGCAGAGAGGCTACTATACCTTATGAATATTTTGTATCGATATCTTATGGCTTTAAGTTTATTGGTGTTCAATTCCTTATGAATATTTTGCATCAAAATTGATTTTTTTAGTAATTTGTAAATTTAGGAATCCTTTCTCCCTAATTAGTTAAAAATTATTTTATCTTTATTAATATGAGAACTTATTATTTCATTAAGACAAATTATTCCTACATTCTTTGTATAGAATATTCCAATTGCGTCCCCCTACTTTGTTATAGGAGAGCGAAGGTGGGACCTTTTGAAAGAGGTTTTTAGCGAACCTCATGCTACAGAAGAGGAAAATGAGTATGTATTAAGGGATGAGGAAGTAATGGCATCTGATGCACGGGATGGTGACAGCATCGTTTTATCTAATGACATTTCGATAGAATTTTCATGGTCTCATCAAATTTTTGCCCAACAGTCAAATTTAGTTGGCCAGGACTCGTATAACGTATCCTTGTGTGCCTCAATTAATGTTAACAATGTTAATTCTGATGACAATGTTGCCAAACAGATATTTTTTTCATTATATCAATAATATAACCAATCATTAATTCATTATGTTATCTATTAACTCGAATTGATGAACATGTTTCTAGTAATAGAAATATCTAAGCACATAACTAATCAATGGAAATAGCACTAACTAATTAGGTGAATAAGTTATATAAAAATGAAAAAAGAAAAATAAAGATGAAGGGAAGTTAAAAGGTGTCTGAGTAAGATGCTCAATCAACATATTTAGATAACCCAGTCAAAGTTCACATCAATGACATGTGCTTAAATATCACTATTTCTTAGACTAAACATTTTTATTCAAAGATAATTCTTTCAGAAATCATACCTCCCTATCATTTCTCTACAAATCACGTCTTTCTCTCTTAATTGAGTAAATATTGTTTTGAATTTTCAACGGAAAAATATTATGCTTTATATATATATATATATATATATATATATATATATGAATAAGACTTTTGCATCTCCACGGCCAATACAAGCTGTGTAATTCGTTCTTATCTCTTACTTCTTCAAAAACCAGGTAAGGATTTTTTTTCCTTCTATTTTTTCTTGCATAATTGTATTATGAAGAAGAAGCTAGAGATTGAGTTCTTTTTTATTATTTCAATTAATATTTTTGGCTTTTGAGCTTTTAATAATAAAGATTTATGTTTCTTGTCAAAAACGATTGTGTGGCACACTTGATATGTACTTAATTAATTGAAATTTTAATTAATTACTTCATAATAGGAATTTGATGATGAAAAAGAAATTAATACATATTATTCATTTGTATTACAGTAGAAAGTTTTTTTTTTTTTTTTGTAACTTTATTATTGTATATTGTGCTACTTGATTTAGAAACTATTAAGTATTATATAATATTCATATACATACTCATAAAAATTCTTTTACATATAATATTTATCGAACATCTTTGTATATACTAATTTTACCAGTTTTTGCCACCAACTTTCTTTATGAAAAATACACTTTTGACGCCTTAATACTTTTGTAACAGCTGTTGGTTTAAACTTGTATTTTACTTGAATGTAGGATTTAATATGGCTAATAATAAATTTCACAACCTAGAGGATACGAGGGTTGTTGCACGTTGGACTCCTAATGAGGAGTCTCAATTTGTAAACATGTTAATTGACAGCTCAAATGGTGGCAATTTGTTCATTGTTGGGAAGCAAAGAGAAGTATTGACAGAGCTCGCTGATAAGCTGACTGGTGAGACTGGGAAACACTTCTCATACAAGAAAATAGTGAACAAGTTCAAAGGATTAAGAACTTGGTATGATAACTGGGAAAGAGTCCATTTATGGGATGGTATAAGAATGAATCCTACTATAAATATGCTTGAAACATCTTATGCAAGATGGGATGTTGTATTAATGGTTGTTTTCTGGTTTTTTTTTAAGTGCATTTTAATTATTCATCTTATAGTTTTCTTAAATTTGAAAATATCTGTGCAGGAACATCCTTCTGAAAGGAAGCTTAGAAATGAAGGTGAAAAACACCGGCTCAGATTGCAATTTATACTTGAAGTTTTCTAAATGAAGTTGACAATGTTCAATTTCATCATGTTCAGCAACTACCCAGAACAAATGATATTTTAATTATTTCTGATGATGAAACCAGGCAAGCTGATGAACCTATTGTTGGTGCGTGAGACTCAGTGGTTGTTGATGTTGATATAATTCAAATTGAAGATTTGGATGAAGTGGATGTCAGTCACTGTTCAACAGCTTTCTCGCCCAATGCAGCATATGCTTTCCGCAGATTCGGCGAAAGAAGTCACATGAGCTGTTTATGTATTTTTCTGTTATTTCTTTTTCTTAATTAGTTTGTGTAGGTACAATAATTAATGGAGTTTATTAATTGAATTTATGTATTTAAGTGCAATGAAATTTCAAAAAGAAAACTCACTAATAAACCATATGGACTTCGATATAGCTATGTAAAAATCTCACAAAGCGTAAATCATAATCAAACTCTGTTAATTTGGGCACAAAAAGATGATATAGCCAATACAAAAAGAATTCAATCATTAATGATAAGATTTTCCTCAAATGACAAGGAACTTAATGCTTAGCAAATTATAAGATTTATCATTTTTCATTTAGATAAATAATTATTCCAAAATCATTAGAAAATATTATTCTATATAAAGCTAGATTATAATCATGTTTTACACAAAAACAATGGAAATAAAAGAAGAATTCACTACAAAAAAAATGGTCTTTAACTACGCAGAAAAATCCATAGCATACAAGGAAAAATTGTGGTAAAAGCGTTTTTACTACGCTTGTGCTACGCTTTTACCGCTGTGGGCATTGCAGGCGAGGCAAAAGCTTTGCCACGGTTTTTTGCTGTGGTAAACAACTTTTACCACAAAATTCCCTCGTTTTACTACAGTTTTAATTTGTGGGCAAAAAAGTCAAATACATCAGCTTTATACCCCACGATGAGTAATGTGTAGTATATATTGACCATATACTCCACTCATGTAACGTGGTAATTACTCAAATTACTGAATAATAATAAATTTATTTTTTTTCCCATAATCGCTCAATAAATATTTTTTTTTCATTTTCTTTGACTTGCTGTTTCAACTTTCAAACTAATTCAACATGCAAACTAATTCAACAATATAACTGACAATAAAAATTTGACAAGCATCTCAAGTTACTAATAATTATTAAATGATAAGAGCATATATTGTATATAAGAAATTATCAAAATCTGGTAATTGGTTTGTACAGAATCACTTCAATTAGTTTGATATCAAAGTTGCCAAACAAATAAAAACTATCTAACTAATAGTTTGGACTAATTGTCCTTCTACATGAAAGCTTTAACTAATTTGTAATATCATGGCACAAGTCAATTTCTTTTGCATGTTCATCTGCAGCGAATTCTTTACGCATTCCATATGTCATCTGCCTCACATTTTTAACATGATCACAATGCTTCCAGCCTGCAACAATAATAACTCGAGTCACTGAAGTGTAAAATGAAATAAAATTGGAGATTCATCGTCCATGCAAGTAAAAGACCTAAATAAAGATCACATACAATAGAAACAGTTGGAATAAATTCAAAATGACATCACAAACTTCCTGGAAATATATATCTCAAAAGAACTCATCCAAGATAACTAAAGAACCTCAAATGAACTCATCTAATGTAATTGGTCAACAGTTAACTCTTGTGAATATGACAGAGAGCATATCCAACCCTTGGAATATGCTTCAAGCAAACATACCAAATAATTTGACAAGATTTCCATGAAATAGTCCTATTGCTTTGCCTATGTTAGTTATCAATGGTTGAGCAATGAATGGAGAGCTGAAGGACCACAAGTCGAGCTAAACAATATTTTTAGAAGACAGTGAGGTAGAAAGCTATACATAGAAACATACAAGAAAAACGTGGCACGAACAGAAACTTCATCTTTAGTTTATTGTTTTCATCTTTGTGATAATCCAACATATCGTGACCTATAACATGCATAATAAAGGTTAAAAAGATTGCTAGCTTACCAAGGTCCTACCCAATACTAGACCTACCAAGCTCATTAAACAGATTACATAGATGGATACAAGAAATTGTGGTGATCTTTAACACGCACATGGTTCAATTTCCTAATTTTTCCAGATTGTTAGCTTTTTCTATTATGGTCAGAGCATCATTGATTTCAGTGTACTCATACAGTGCAAGTATGCTTCTAAGACCGCTTCATGTTAGATATACTTACCAAACTGGGAAAAGATAAAAATGGTCTCTTGTAAGACATGATGTAGTATATAAGTCAACTTCAAACCAACACTATTGAAGCTTGTATGAAAATATGAAGGGGTGAAATTTCCTCACATACCTCCTAAGAAATGAGAATCTGAAAATGCCACTGAAACCCAATCAAATCAACAAGGGTCTTTTTCCGGCCAATAGAACAAGAACTTCATGTAAGCTTAAAATTTTGTCAACCATCTTTTAGATGAATGCACGTTATGGAGTAAGACAATGTTTCGATAGAAAACATGCATGTAAAAGTTCTATGGTTTAAAATACATGGTTCTCACCTTCTACAGAGTCAAGCTTCAGTCCAAATTCCTCCTTGAATCTGTCTAATAAGTTAATTAATAAATAATGTCCATATGCTCTAAAAACCGTTAGTTAAAAGATGGAGAAAATCTAGAAAATGTAAGATATAAATATACTCATGATTGAACAAACTCAACTAAAGCAAAAGAAAGTTTACTGAACCACAAATGGCTCGCCTGATCAAAGTCGAGGTATGTGTGCACTATATTGATTTTATTCATCTAAGCTGCATTTGTACAGATGAAAGATATTAAGGTTTAATTGAGAAGCCATTAGTTTTTATTGAGTAATATCCTAAAAAATACTCTTTAAGACTTAAACTATAGTTATACCTCTTACACACATTCCAATTACTTTAAAACCCGTAAGGTCAATGCATAAGAGGAGATTAACTTTTATTTTTCATTGAAGAAATATCATATTTAGCATTTGAAACTCGATAACTATCAGAGCCCAAATTAAAACACATTGTAGGAAGTAAAGAGAAAGAAAGAAAATAAAGTAAGAATCAACACTTGCAACCGATGCCAACTGCATGAAAATTGTCAAAAGGAGATAAAGGATATAGTCCACTGAGATGCATCAGATTGTAGTAATATTGCACGCATTGAATGCCTTTGCAGCAGCAAAAGGTCTCAATGTCGCCAACATTAGTATATCTATATTCATAGTTATGATTTATCAAACAAACAATATGTAAAAGTATAAATACATGATAATTAGTCAATTGAAAATTCAGCTAACGCTGAGAATTTTGGACATAAACATTCGTCTATAAAATTAAGAGTTCACCAATTAAATTTAGGAATTGTAACATCAGGAAAACTAGAGTTGTAAACGAGTCGAGTCAAATCGAACAAGTTGTTGTTCAAACTTATTTGAATTTTTATCGAGCTTCAAATTCTTTTTTGTGATTTTGGTTTGATTGTTAATCGAGCCGAACTCAATCGAGCCGACACGCTAGTAACTTATTTTTTTGCACATATTTTAACATTTTTCATTAATTGAGCCGAGCTTCATGCTTATCAAACACATCAAAAGTTGTTCAAACTTGGTTTGATATGTTGACGAATCGAGCAGTTTGGTTCATCTTTCTGTCCTAAGACAAACTATCAGGAAAACTAGAATTATGTAATCAACTAAACCCACATGGAAGAACTTTGTCGCTTCATAAAACTATGGTAAAGAAAAAATATATATAATGGGAAGCAAGAAGAAACTGCCATACAATGCTAATTCGAACCATCAGTAGGAAATATCAAATTATAAAAGGAAAAAGCCCCTTCTCCTACTTACAATGTAGATCAGACCAAATCCACTAAACTAATGGTAGAATTAAATGACCTAAATTATGACAATGAGATCTCATAAAAATTGAAGAACTAAATTGCAGTTCTATTACTTATGCGAGATGAATTTTGATTTTCCCTAATTTCAACTACTCATTCAATCTATATCATATTTAATCGAAATTATAAGAGATTATTGTAAAACTTAGGTAAATATCACAACTTAGGGAAAAGAAAAGAACAGAAATTCGAAAATCATAAGTAGATAACACATTACAAACATAAATAGGGTGTGAGAAAGAGAGAGTACCCGAAGATTCTACCTTGACAACGAAACGCAGAGACCTGAATCTTTCGATTCCAAGACGTAATGGAGAAGAAGGTGAAGGTTAGTGGGCAGCCGAGCAGGGGTGAGAGGTGCTGGTGGTCTTGTCGTAGGAAGTGGGATAAGGTTTCTTTCTTTTCATTTCAACCGTAAAAAGGTCAAGGTAGAAAAGTTGGGAGTTTTTTTTTTTTTTTTCTTGAACCGTAACAGCCGAGTTAAACTGCAGGTAACCTAATTTTGTTATGTGTGCAAATTTTTATAATTTTTTTCCACTTATGCCATGGTGAGTACTTTATGCGTGGGAATTGTATTGTTTATATACCACGCCATAAAATCATGGCATTAAGTAATTCTTTTACCATATATTAGTCCTTTGTGGTTTAAAAGTCTCAATTTCAGATTTTTTTACTACAACAAAATAATCATAGCAAATATTTCGTTTTTACTTCACTTTTCTTGGTGTGGTTAAAAATTTTGTAGCAAAAAGCATAATTTCTTGTAGTGATTCTAGATTATCATTTAAGTATTAACAAAGTGAAATTTTCTTGGTTAAATTTTTTCATGTTTTCATTTATGAACCAACAAGGCAAATCATGAATACTTGAACATATTACTAAATAGTGTTCATTTTCAGGCTATTTTTCGTGAATTTATGAAATAGTTCGAGCTTATAAAGTTATATTCTTGAACAAAACTATCTAACTAGCATAAGATCATGGAAAAATTCACCTATATCAAACAATAAACTTCAAGATTCAACATTAGTAATTATACCATAACCATGAATTACTTGGAAAAACTTCAAACACACTAAACAAGAAAATATATCTAATGATTTTGGCTAGTCAAAAATATATCTTTCCAACTGTATTCTATTCATCACGTCATCATATTGTTGGACTTCACGTTCATCAGATTGGTCATTGTCTCCATTTGCATCATCATCTACAATTTCATTTTGAGCTTCTAAAAAGTGATCATCTTCATCGTCCATCATGTGCACAAAGTTATGAATGACCATTGTAGTAGCACATGTGCAATTTGATTTGGCCATGGCACTACAAGAAAATGGGCCTTTTCCTACGCTGTTTTTTTCTACGCGAAGGAAAACGTAGGAATTAACTTATCACCTACATTTCGGCAACCGGAGGCATTATAACTTGTAAAGCCTACACAAATTTGCTAAACCGTAGGCAACAGTTACTAATGCCTCCGCTTTGAGACCACGTAGGTATTAAATTTTTTTAAATATTGATATTACCTGCTCTTTGGGCTTTAATATAGGGAACTCATTGATATTACGTACTCTTTGAGCTTGTGTATGTATTAGTAGTCTAAGAACCTTGCTAAAATTCAGATTGAGCGGGCTCTAAAACATTTTCCCCCATTTTTAAAATCATTCAAGCCCTAACTCACACGACCATTTTTGCCCCTCCTTACATAATCCCATCTTCACCACAAAATCAAACTCTTCCACCATAAATTCACCAAGCCCATCATCTTCCCCACCCTTTCCACCATTTTTATCACACCAATACACACCACCAGGCTGCCATAGCTTCTACTCTCGACCAATTCGCATCCACAACCTCAAAATCACAGTAAAAATAGAAGTATTCACGTTCGTCTACAAAGGCTCCGGCGCCAATTGGACGGCTAAGTAGCTCAACGCCGACCTTGAGGCTTCAGCTAGTGGCACTTTCGACCTCCAACATAAGCTCATCCAAGCCGCTTCTTCTACGACACATTCGGCGGCGTTCAGTCTTCCTTCTCCTACGTCACTCCTTCATCCGCCGTTTTCCAGGTCATTATTAGTGGTGGTGGTGGTGGTGCATTTATTGGAGGTGGTGGAGGTGCTGCACCTGCGGCATCTGGCTGTGGCGCTGCTGCGGAAGCAGCTCCGGCTGAGGAGAAGGAGGAAAGTGATGACGACATAGGATTCTCGCTTTTCGATTAGGTTTACTTTTTCATCTTTATAGAGTAATGTTGTTGCTTACTTCTTAAAGTTGCTACATTGGTGAAATTGAAGTTTTGATGGTATTTGATATTGGATTTTGAAAAAAATAAAAAAAAGGTAACATCACCCCCCATACAGCCCCAAATTGCCCCACCCCATATTTCCGCCACTCCCCTCCTCTCCACTCCTTTTGGGTAAAGATAGCTTATTTCCTATCTTTTGTGCTTTATTTGTGAAATTTGTGGTAGTTAGGTGTGCGAGTGTATTTTCTTGCTGTTTCGGGTGAAATATTTGTTGGGTGTTGCGTTGTGTTGACAATCTTTGGTGTTATTATGGTTAGGTCTTCATCTATTGAGGAATATTTTGTTGTGGCTACTGAAATTTTGACGAGAGTGTGGCTTTGTGTGGTTTCTATTCCGAATTTGGTGTTTATCGCGTGATTTTTTGGCTATTTGGTTTGAATATGGCTGAGTGCTCCTCGTGTTGAGCTTGGTGGTTGGATTGCTGTTGTTGTGGCTTGGATTCCGGGATTTTTTATTGTGCAGGTTTCTTATTGTAGGCTATCCGGTGGAAGGAATTGAAGAAGCGACAGTTATTTTGAGGTAATCTATCTAGACGAGTGTGATTTTGTTAATTAGGTAATTGAATTTTGAGGTAATCTCGAAAAATTATTATTAATGTTTCGATTTTGTGTCCTGTAAAATTTTGTTGGTTTAGATACTAAAGACGCCATTTTTAGGGCACAAATGATGTTTGTTTCCCCATTTTTGATCAATCTAAATTGAATTTGACCTTTTTCGAGAGTATTTTAAGGTGCTTGTGGAAATCAATTTTTAGTATTGGTGTTGGTGCAGATCAGGGCTAAATGCTCAGTGAATTTATGTTTGGTTATTGAATTTATTAGAATTTGTATTTCAAAGATATGTTGTATCATTGTATGTATTATTTGAATTCTGAGATGAAAATTGAGTGGCAGAATATAACGGATCCAAAATGGGAAAACGGATCGAGTTTCTACTTAGCTTCCTGCCAGGGAATCCTTTCGTACAACCTCTGGTCATTTCTCTGGTGTTGGTTCCGTGCGGTCTTAGGTTAGCTTGCTCAGGGTTTGTTTCAGGATTAAAGCTTTTTGTTAAGGAAAAAAGTAAGGAAAAAAGTGTGTTTTCATCTAATATAAATGGATTGGCTTGCTCGGGGATAGTATTAATTAGTTAAATATAAAATACTCATAAATGATTCTAATGTAGGCCATCTCTAGATCTAGTGCTAAAGTAGATCACGTGGATAGTTTTCATGATTCATCTAACTTACGAGATGATTAGGTAAGGGTCTTCACGCTTATTATGGCTCTTTTTTTTTTGGGGGTCATATTGGGAAGAATTTGTATCTTCCAATATTAGCTGTTTAGTGAATGATGAATTAAGTTGAGTTTGATCCATTAAGATAAGGTAAAATCATGAAAATAATATATAGAAGAGGGATGGAAATGTTTTGTCTTTTACATGTGTTGATTCTCCCATTGAATCAAGTTTGAGATTGCTAGAAAATAATTGGACAATGAGCAGTCCCTATTTGTGATTAGTAACATAAATTTTTAGAAAAAATAAAAGTACTTGAAATCAAATGAGTGCCAATATATATTAATACTGCAAACATTATCTAAGTGTAAATTCTTTGTGGAGTGTTTACATTAACTTCATTATGAATCTTATAATTAGTTTATCTCCTTTTGTTTTATTGTGGAGATTTAGTTTGGTTTATCTATTTATGTGTTTGTTGTGGAAAATTCTCAGAGATCACGTCGATGAAATTGACAAAGAGGTTGCTAATTTGAACATCGGGTTCGAGTTTCTATTTTGACATCTGAAAGGAATTGCCAAAAGTGTTGTGCTCCAAGTAGAAACAATAACTACGTAAAATATATAGTTGAATGACCCTCATTGTTTGTCCATGTCATTAGCAATTGATAAGTTATTTATCAAATCATCTTTAATATTTGAATTCAATTTATATATTTGTGTTGTTTGTGGTTTGATTTTTTTGTTAACAGGTTAAGTGTAAGTTGATGAAGAAAGCAAATGATTCAGAAGTCACGATGAAGTAAAGGATCAATTTTTCTTAATTATTGGTGATTATTCTAGTTTATGTTTTATTAGTTCATTTAATAGAGAATTGGTACAATGCAAGGTTACTTTGAGTATGACTAACGAGTAATTGGGTATTTGATTGGATTGATTGCGATTTGTGTCATTGTTTGTTTGTTTAGTGTTTTGGTGTTTTTGATTGATGCTGAAGCTTGTGTTAGTATGTTTTTTGTTA